>CM067377.1:196004988-196306881 GCA_034510155.1 Eucriotettix oculatus | reverse complement strand
TTTAATGTATAAGCAGAATAATGCGCAGGACCCCTTAAAGTTATTGTTTTTTTAATAAATAAATTATTATTATATATTTCAAAGGCTCATAATAATTTGCCAAATTATTTAAATAACCCCCACCCTTAACCATTTACATAATATATATCAAGAACAACTTCTACAGGAAACAGATAATAAATTGCTTCAATTATAACATTTATTTAATACTCTCGTTTGAAATAATTCGTTATGCAACGCAGTTGCATGTCAGTTTATAAATATTTTTTCACCAGCCAGCGCTATCTCCCTCTTCCAGCGGTTATCTACGTCGGCCTTTCCAAAGATTGTAACACAAAACCAGCGATTCTCTTAAAACTCAAATACATTCGAACCATTACTTTGCCATAGCTGAAACTTGAAAGTATTGACATCCTTCTCATATATATGTCTCTAAGGTTTAGCAAGGTTCATTTCAATATTGAACGCTGAGTAGTGTTTTATGAAGAACGAGTCCATGAAGTCCCTCCACGTGCCGGGTCGGGTCTTGGAGAGTGGAAGAATAGGGAGGAGGAGGAGGAGGAATTGTAAACACAGTCGTCTAACGGCAGAGACGTGGAGGAAGAGATTTTGTAGCTCCTAAATCCGATTAGCGAGGCTCGTATCGACGAGAGACACTGACGTCACAGGAAGGGGGCAATTTCCAGATTCGCTCTGGCGGCGATAATGAGAATCGGGTTGATCGCTGGTCCGTGACGCCTGTAATTTCCCTTGATTTCATGACAACTCTGATGGCGATATTGGATGTCACAACGTTGATTAAAACTCGTGGCCCGAGGCTACCTGCTAATCGATAAGCGCTTATCCCCTTCTTATTTCCCCCGACGTCGCTTTTGTTCTCCTTTCCTCTCTACGCTTATTCCTTTAAACAGCAGACTCCTTTAGATCCCCTTCGAGAAATATAAATACCTCGATAGAAAGTCGTTATTTGATTTCAAGGACTGAATTTTTTTCCCCCGATATGCTTCCAAACATTCCAGCAGAAGATTGAAATGAATTATGAAGAACCTGTAGAAGAACAAAGTTTCTCAAGTAGGAAAAAGAAATAAAGAAGAAAGTTGTTATAAGTACTTATCGGCTGATGAGAAAAATAATATCATGTAATATAGAGAGTTAGGCATAAGCCGTTAAAGTTTGTGGTTTGTAAAGTCCTTATATACTTATTTAAACTACTACTGAATATAGGACGAGATAATAAATTTTTTTGCGTAAAATTATCGTTTTTTCCTGATATGAGGTGGAGATTTACAGCTCTTAAATACAAATTAATGAAAATATGGTAAGTTATATAAGGATTACCGAGGGTATTGTTGTTGACACAAACAATGAGAGGCATCGGAAAATACTAACAAGATTAAAAAAGGAAATTAATGACTAAGACAATGAAAAATGTAGTAAATCTAAGATTATAGAAGTAAGTAGAAATGAACGGGAGACAAAACGTACAAAGGAAGGAACAATTATTCCCCTATCCTTTATTAATTTCCATAATATTAGAATAATTGTTCCTTGACTCATCTTATTACCTCCCCTGCTTTTTATTTACTTCAATAATAATATAATACTTGTTCCTTGATCTCTCCTTATCGTCTCCCCCTCATTTTATTTAATTCTATAATGTTATAGTTATTGTTCCTTGATCTCTCCTTATTGTCTCCCCGCATTTTTATTTATTCCATAATATCAGAATAACTGTTCCTTTACCTTTCCTTAATGCCTTTCTCACATACTTATAAATAAACAAAACACGCTATTTATTAAACTTATCTACTACGACGTTTCGCCCATTATTATTATTATTATCATGCAATCGAAAAGATAATTATCGTCCGTAAAAAAATGTAAGTCCATATTATTTTCTTTGTAATATAATTCAGAACCTGTACATTTCAAGGAAATTTGGTCTATTTAAATTTCTACTATTCATTCCTGAATTTTTGTCTACTTTATTAATTTCCGTTGGAAAGAAGTCGCAAAACGAAGCACGAAACGTCATGTTGTAGAAATTTACTAAGTTTTTTGAAAGAGCTGTCACAATGTCTGTTTTGTTTATTTCGTAAATTTATGAATTTGTGATAATTTATTTGCTGTATTGAGGCGTTTGTAGACCAAAGCTTCTATTCTTTTCCTTTCCGCAACTCCTACCGCCCAAGTTTAGCACCCAAATAGAGCCGCAACCCATACGAACATTTTTAGTAATGATTTCCTAATATTCCAACCTCTATTGGCTGTAAGTAAATTCCTCTCTTTCGCATAGCCTTCCTTGCCTGTGATATCGCTCGCTTCATGTCTACTATACTTCTACCTTCCCTAATTTTTACGCTCTCCAAGTAGCAGAATTCCTTAACTTCCTCCAAAATATTCCTTCCTAATCTGACACCCTTTGTTATTCCATTTCCCACAATATACTCAATTACCTTTATTAATCTTTATGTCGTACTCTTTCTCCAGTACCATGTTCATGCCTTGTTATTATGGTCTCAAAGTCTTCTTCTGACTCCCCTTATACTACGATATCGTCGGCAAAGCGTAGGTTTTATTTTTTATTCTCAGTGCAGTTTGATTCCTTTTCCATATTCCGTTTTAAAATTCTTCATCCTCTGTTGCATATGTAGGGTAATCAGCATGGGCGACAAACTGCATGCTTGTATTACTCCTTTCTTAATTTATACTTTCTTTTCTTGATCTTTAATTCTAATTACTGCTGCCTGATGACTTTCCAGACGTACAATTTGCTCCGTATTGTAGTTATTCCACTGTTTCCCATACTACACTTCTCCACCTTCATTTTGCCTCTGTTAATCCTCATGTTGTACTCATTGTTGTCATGTTGTCCCACTGTACGTAGACTCAAAGTAGCTTCGCTTGAGCGTGACTTGACCAGTTTTAGGAGAATTCTAGAGCATTAGCCGACAATAATTTTTCGTGCACCTCTACGCATCATCTGACTGTGGTAATAAGACCGATAAAGGATGATGGATGACCTAGCTAAATACGTTCTTTGGTATGTTTGAGGCTATTTCGAAATTCCGTGTACAAGACACACCTCATTATACGTTACAGATTTTTAGTGAAGAAATTGATGCCAAAAAAGATGCACTTAGAAATATATTGTACGTAAGTCATGTGAAAACAAGATGTCTGAATGTTAATGTTATTGCGTCTCGGTAACCCGACAGCCATAACCGAGGGTTTGGGTTGGACTCCGTACATATTGCACATTCCCCTCTGGCAGGCTAAGCGGCTCGCCATTTAGATTAAACCCTCTCCTCTGTCTATCCCTCCTAGAATCCATAAACAGCGTCTCGGGGAAAACTCCACGACACTAGGCGACAAATACAAATCAGGCAGCTGTAATTAGAATTGATGATCGAGAAAAGAAAGTAGAAATTGAGAAAGGAATAAGATACGGATACAGTCTGTCGCCCATGCTGATTAACCTACATATACAACAGGGGATGAAGAATTTTAAAACGGAATATGGAAAAGGAATCAAACTGCATGGAGAATAAAAGAAACCCCTACGCTTATCATTCCGAAATGTCATTTATTAGCACTCTGAATTTTTTATTTTTGTTTTATTATTATTATTTTTTACATTTATCAGAGTTCCTAAATATATAAATTCGTTAACTTTTTCAAATTTGTTGCTTCCTATCATTATGCTATTTTTATTCTGATTATATTTATTTCCATTGGCTACCATATATTCAGTTGTGAATATGGAAACTGATTATATGGTTATCATGGCATTGTGAAATAAATAAAATTGGATTTAATTACAATCAATCCCCAAAGCCCCGGACACTTAGATATCCCGCGAGTATAATAAGTCAAAGGTGTTGCCTATGCTGCAGGCTAAATTGTGCGTATCTCAAAACAAAACAAAAAAAAACAACAGAAAGTTCGTACGAACTGTTGTACCAATTGGTCCAAAATAGCCTAAAATAGTTTTAACTAATCTAACGTAACATAGAAAAATGTAACATTTTACCCTAAATACAAACTAATAAATAATATAGTGTAATGTGCATATATTTAAATTTCGATTACTAAAATTAACATATATGTTCATAAATTTTAATAAAAGAATAATTATATGGTCAAAGACAATCACAAAAGAGTTATTAAATAGACGACTTTTCTTACATTAAATTGGTGGACCATATCAAGACAAAAAGCCCAATATATTAAACGACTCTTGTTGGAAGTCGAATTCTCTATAGAGAAGATACACGGAGAATGACAGAAAGTAGACAGACGGAGACTTGAAGACTATTAAAATTAACTCCATAATTAAGAAACTGTAATGTTTCAGAACTTGGGAAAGTTAGGAATTAAGAAATAAAAAGAATTGAGGAAAGCAAAGTCACTGTATTAACCCCTCATTTACAGTAGAAAATGAATAAAGGAAAGGCAGAGAGAGAGAGAGAAGTGGAGAAGCGGCCACAAGCTTCCTAATATCCAAAACAGAATAAGAAAAAACAGACCTACGTTCACGGTATTTGTAGATTTAGAAAAAGCATTGATAATGTGGACTGGAACACACTATAAAGGATTTTGAAGAGCACTGGAATAATATGTCGAGAAAGAAGGCTTATACATAACTTCTACGTCCACGTTTTGCACCTATATAACACCACGCTCCAAACGCTTCCTATTCTTCACGCTTATATTACCCATAAGTAAATTCTGTTTTTTCGCGAAAATCTTCCTTGCCTGTTCTATCCCACTCTTTAAGTCTTCTATACTACATAGTGTTGAAAGTGACACGAACGATTAATGTAAAGTTTACGATATTTATCTGCCAAGTTAATCACTTTGTTGTATCTTTGGACACAGGTATATACCACTTTTGAGCTGTGAGGCAGCGACGCTAACCACTAGACCACTTGGGATCGGCATTTTTCAGTTAAAATTTACAAATATATCGTCACAATTGTTTCAAAGAAAAATTATTTTGCTGCATATCGCTAGGTCCTGGGTTCGATTTGCTGGTCCGGTTGACATTTTTCCCCTCGTGTCTTTCTTCAAAAATTAACTATATGCTTTACTGGGCTTCAATCGAAGCATTTCCACTGCATTATTTTGCTACGTTAACGATTTGTAAACAGAGGAAAGTCTTTCCGCTTGTGTTTTTTTGTGTGATCCTGAAACAGGCAACTCCCCTTTAAGGGAATTGGAAAGGGGGGATGCGGAAGGTAGAGCAAGGTAGCCAAGCGTTAACTAGGGCCCCCGGGCTATAGTTTAAGGATCCTACCCGGTGTTTCACCTAAAGAGATGCAGGGAAAACCCAGGAAAACCTGCATCAGGTAGGTCGGGCATTGGGTACTATTCTCACACCCTTCCGAATGACGGAGACGAGTTTGCTGTGTTTTTGCTGAATTCCCTTCTCAATGTCTCCACAGTTTCAGGAGGCACTTGGCCGACTGATCCAATGGGATCAGCGGACAACTTTAGGCATATGCCCAAGATCTTCGACCTCCCAAAATAGGTGAAGGTGTCTCGGCATGTGAGAACCCAGAGAGAGTGCAGGAGGCATTCCCGACATAATCAGGTGAGCCCCGCAGTCCCTCTGGGGTGAAGCGCTGCAGGCTCGTTGCTTGCCTCCGCCTCTGTTTGAATTGTATGACTAAGTAGACAAGGTAAAAGAAACATCTGCGGGTTTGCAGTTAAACGGTCGGTTTACGTCTCTCCGAGGAGCTGCTGCGTGACTCTAATTAGATGTAATGGCTATCCCTTTATACGTATTAAGAGCATTAACATCGCATGAAGGGCGATTGTGGAAAAATATTCCGGGAGGCGATTGAAATCATGTGCGCCATTGGATCTGAAGCGATGAAGACACAGGGATTGGCACAACGTCCAGTCACGTGAAAGGAACCATGACCAGAAGGAATAACACAATTACCTTGATTCTTAGAAACTGGGGCTGAGAGACAGAAGTACGGCAGGGAAACAGCTACTTGACCCGATCGAACCAATATTTTAAACGCATTTCCCTGAAGACGATGGCGGCGATTACGTTCGAAACGTTGCATTACACAATCTGGTTGCAATCCGGATAGAAACCCGGAGAACTTTATGTCGCATACATTCACCGGAAAAATCTACATTCCACATCTTTAAATACCTTCTCATATTCTACAAGTTGTTGAGAGGTATTCGTACCTAAGACCGGTCTGATGTGTTATATGGTGTCCAATATTGTTTCGCATTCTTAAATTTACATATTCAAGCTACTGTAAATTTCCATTACACAGATAGATGGCAGGATGTGGCTGTCTGTCGAATTGCGCCTTAATAAACAACAAATGCGTCTTGTTTCATGATGACATCTGCAGAAGCAAGGTAGTATTCGGTTACAAAGATGCACTTACATAAAGTCGGATTTAACTATTAAAGTAGGCGGCCCCATCAGGAGGCAGTTGGCCGACTGATCCAATGGGATCAGCGGACAACTCTTATAGTATTCCCAAGGTCTTCGACCCCAGTTCATATACCTTCCAAAATAGATGTAGGTGTCTCGGCAAGTAAGAACTTTGAATAAACCAGAGAATTTACGAGGCATTCCCGACGTAGTCAGGTGAGTCCCGCAGTCAGTCTGCAGAGATACCGAAGACATGGATCAAGTATCTTCTCGTTATAAATTAAATTTGCGTATGTATTTTCTGCATACAAATCAAAGCGGCCCGGAAACAAATACTGTCGGGAGTGAAGTGAGGTGAAAATTTTTAATATCCAGAAACGGCTGACTTTTGCGTCTAATAAATATATTTTTTCAGTGTCAATGAGCTTTATAGTGTTTAAACCACTTTTATTTTGTGTTTAATTTTCACGCCACTGTGAATGATAGGAAACCACCCTGGGAGAATGTTAGATAAAAATAACGCTAAAGCAACTGAGATTGATGTCCAAACCAGTGTCTTGTATTTCGCTGAGTTTAATTTGACAACTGACATTTTACTTCAGACCCAGGTGTACCGGATTAATATAAGTAAATACCGTGGCACTCAGCTACTTGGAAACTAATAAGACCTTTGAAAATAAATAAGCGTTGTAATGATAACAAATTACGTCATAGATAAGTCAGAAACGGGCCTAATTATTAGTAAGAAGCCATAAACATAATTTATTGGAGGTTTTATTTAGATATCATATAATTATAAGTAATGGAAGTTCTTTCTTTGAAGTAAATAGATACTGACCGTTAAAAATAAGAATAATTCCACTTTTTCAGCAGGTATCTATTTTTCCAGGTGTGCCTTCATTTTTTTTATTACTATGAAATCCTACCCCTTCCATTTTCTGCAACATTATCTTCGCTACTCTTCCCCCAGTTAAAGTTAGTCACAGCGTTATCCAATAAAAAGATTGTTGATTCTAATTTTGAATCGCGGGAAATTAATACAGAAGTAAAAAATCCTGGCCAGGGAAAGTGTAAACGCTCCTTAATAAAACAGTTTAAAATAACTTCTGAGATGAAGTGTTGAGCGAGTTCAATTACATTATTTCCTTTCGCGTTTCCACTTGTTATTATAATAAAAAAGGAGAGAGAACTTGAAGATTACTTACTGGGAAATTTCTCTTCAAAGGAGAAATCTCGTCATGGAAGCTCTTTATCGGGGTTACAATTAAATCCGTCAAAGAGAGAAGCCCTCAGATGTTCTTAATTGAGCTTAACAGAGTTTTTTTATGAGACGTAGAAATCCTTCTTTCCCTTCATCAAATACATATTTTCAAGATTAATTTCTCCTATAGACCAATTTGTTTTTCAAACAAGTGCTTTACCACTAAAGTAGGATGTATCAGTACCATCCGACTTCTACTACTACTACCGAGCTATACCACCTATAACACTTCACAGTGATCTCTTCATAGATAAAATTTATTTCCAATTTGTACTACTTTTTATATATTTATTTTTTAGTAAATCGTAATTTATATTTTCACTTTCCTCATTCAACTCCTGTCACACTTCTTTTATGTACCTACAGAAAAAGAGCTTGCTGTTATTTTTCAGTGTGGATCTCAATGTCCTTAAGATATACTATCTTCTTGAAAAAATCAAAGGACAAGAATTTATGATTTTTCCCCGTCCCAACGTGGGGCGCCAAAAATTATTCGACGGCGTTCTTTCGCATAAAGGATACCCGACTAAAAGAAAATAGAACTTACACGAAAGAAACTCGTCACCCAATTGGTTCAGCCCCTCTCTTAAGTAACGTTTCGTTGCCAAGAACACCAAGGCCAAAATGAAAAATGGATGTTACAGTACGGCTCTTTTTCCTGGGCCCTCTGCTGCACTAAGTAAGAATTTTCAACTTTTGAAAATATTACACGGATATATGTATTATAGTTCATTTATAAAGACAAGTTCATATTTCTTGGTACGGATGAAACCATTTTCAAAGAGATAAGGAGTTTTTGTAAATGTCGAAGCTCAAAAAAAATTAATCCCTTGATTTAGTAAAATAATTTTTTTATACTTACTGCCTTTCTCTGCGAAGCGGTGAACGGTTCCCGACGTTGGTCATCCGTACTGCTTTCGTGGGCGATGACGTCATGGGCTGTGACGTGCTCACCAAACTTAATCCTTCCTGTCGAAGTTAAACGATTCCCAACTTCGGCTCTTACGTATTCATCGATCTCATTAGGTTATGTAGGTTCATTGAAAAGAACTCAATGCCTTTAATTAATTATTTATTAAATACATGTACAAATAAAGCTCTTACCGAACAACAGCATTAGAAAAAAAGAAACCTAATAACAACAAAGATATCCCCGGACTCCAAAGATAATTGCCTCATCACCGATATGCAGCGTAGGCGCAAACTCTTAATTATAAACACTGAATATTATATATATAATTATTATACGAACATTACAATCTCGAAGTGAATGCGGGTTGTCTATACTCTTGATCTGTTCATGCTCCGAAGCACTCCATGTATGGTTTCAGAAGGATTCGCGCCGTTATTAATCTATTCTTGGCAGAGAAATAATAAATTTCTTTGATCATCGATACTATTTATACGTAAATTGGTTTTATTTGTCGCCTCAGGTACATATTAATAACTATTAATTGTTAATTATTATTTCTATTTTGGTTAACAGGCTACGTGAAGGTGATACTGAATCAAGCAACTCCCCTTTAATAAAATACGAAGGGCATTGAAAGCGGGGGATGTTGAAGGTAGAACAAGGTAACCAATGGTAGACTAAAGCCCCTGGGATATAGTTAAAGGATCATACCCGGTGTTTCACCTAAAGAGATGCAGGAAAACCCCTAGAAACATGCATCAAGTAGGTCGGGTATTGGGTACTATTCTCACACCCTTCCGAATGACGGGAGACGAGTTTTCTGTGGGGTCGTAGCATTCCCTTCACAGAGGCTTCACCAGTTTTAAGTGGAATCAGAGAAAAACTCTTCCTGTATGCCCAAGGTCTTCGACCCCAGTACATACACCTCCTAAAATAGGTGGTGTCTCGGCATGTTAGAACTTTGATAAAAAAAACAGAGAGAGTGCGAGGCATTCTCGACATAATAAGGTGAGTCCCGCAGTCACTCTGGAGTGAAGCACCTGCGAGAAAACTCCCGCAGCACTTGCTCTACCTTCCACATCCCCCCTTTTCAATTCCCTTCCTTTGCTATTAAAGGGTAGTTACCTGTTTCAGGATCACCCTCATGTAGCCTGTTAACTCAAAAAGCATCAGGTAGATGGTTCCGAAACGTATGATAGCGGGACGTGTTCTAAACCAACTGCGAGTTATAAGGTTTGCCCTGAAGCGATGATACCGTACTTTTTATATATTCAATTAATTCAACTTTATCAAAATTCTGTACCTGTTGTTTTGTTTTTAGGAAAAAATAAATTAGCCATTTAAGAATATAATTGAGATTGGCTTCGATTTAAATGTATTGTTGTACCTAGTCACTAACGATCCAAAGACGGACATTTTAAATGGAATCGATTGGGTGGTTATAATGTTATTGTCTGGACACACTTTGGGAACTGATTGTACCATTTACCGCTAACTGCTTCGTTTGTGTTCTTAGGAAATCGCCTTTTAACCTTTTTATAACCGAGGAGCGGCTGTCTCGCGTCCCTGCGGGTCTTCCCCATCACAAAACGCTTAACTGAATCCGCTTTCCGCCGTCGCTGTATAAATAGAGATAACCTTTTATTACCTCAAAAATATATATGCATAGGAAGACTTCCCCGAGGTCTCCATGTGGGTAATTAGACTCGTCCCTGGAAGCTGTTACAGCATCGTTTCTTGAAGAACACACGAGCAGCTCGTTCCACGAGACCAACAACATAAAGTGACTGCGTTTATTAACGGTCATTAACCCGCTTACGGCGTCGTCAATCCACACTTTATTGACCATCCGGCCGAAGTAATCCTCAGGCATTTCCTACTTACTTGAGCAGAAATTTTCCTACTAAAATCCGTTTCAATGCACAAACAGGAATGATTCTGGCATCGAGACAGGGCCAATTAAATTCCTCCTCCTCCTTACACAACCAAATAATATCGTTTTCCTAATTATTTTAGCGCACACAGGCAAAATTAATTTCTTACTATTAGACTGAGTATATGTTATCCAATAATGAAAAACAATCAATTAAAAACAGTCTCACAAATTTATTATTTCAGCAGGTTGATGGCTTTCGACGTTTGTCATATTCATTCTGTTCAAATGAAACAACTCATATAGTAATTACATCAACTATTCTTGTCATTAATTTAGTTTAGTATCTCCATTAAGAAGTTATTTGATACACTGACCAAGTATCTCTCCAAATTCGGAATGTGTCACGCCAGTTGACGGTCCGCAGCCGCCCCGGTCGGCCCAGGCCCTCAATGGGCTGTGGAGACAGAATAAAAACAATTAAGTAGTTTACAAATAATTTTTAATTGGTTGTTTTTCATTATTAGATAATATATATGCAGACGAAAGGTAAGAAATGGATCATCCCACAGGCGAACCACTTTGGCCAACCGAACTAAGAATAATTTTTAAAAATTTGGATTCAGCGTTCAAGAATGAATTGTATAATGATAAGCCGTAATCAGGAAAAGATAAGAGAAGGATGCAGTCTGTCACCCATGCTGTTTAACTTATATATATATATATATATATATATATATATATATAACAGGCGATGAAGAATGTTGATACGGAATATGGAAAAGGAATCATACTGCAAGGAGAAGAAACAAAAATCCTTACGCTTTGCCGACGATATTAGGGGAATCAGAAGAAGACTCGGAAACCATAATAAATGGCATGAACGGGGTCCTGCAGAAAGGATTAATAGAGGGAAAACAAAGGTAATAAAGTACAGTATGTGTAACAATGGAATAACTAATGGTGTTAGATTGGGAAGGGATATTTTGAAGGAAGTTAAGGGAAGCGTAATAACTAGGGAAAAACAGGAATTTACTTGCAGGTAATATAAGTGTGAATATTAGGAAACCGTTGCTAAAAATGTTCGTATGTAGCGTGGCGTTATATGGATGCGAAACGTGGACGATAGGAGTTGGGGAAAGGAAAAGAATAGAAGCCTTACGAGAATCAGATTGGTGCATAGAATCACCAACCACGAAGTTCTAAACAGAATAAGGGAAGAGGGAACAATTTGGAGGACGTTGACCAAGAGAAAGGATAGATTAATAGGTCAAGTTTTAAGGCACGAGGGTCTTGTGGAATTAACAGAGAGAAGTGTGTGTGGGGTAAGAACAGAAGAGGGTGGTCAAGGATAGAATACGCTAAGCAGATTAGGGAGGATGTGGGATGTGCTAGTTATGCGGAAATGAAAAGGCTTATGCAAGATAGTATAGCATGGAGGGTCGCATCAGACCAGTCTTTCGCCGGATAAAAATGTCGAGAAAGTTCTAAGGAGTATAGGGGAAGAGCGAACAATATGGAGGACGTTGACTAAGACATGAGGGTTTTGTAAAATTAGCATTAGAGGGAAGTGTGTGCAGTAAGAACAGAAGTGAGAGGCTAAGGATGGAAAACGCTAAGCAGATTAGGGAGATTGTGGGATGTGGTATTTATGCGGAATTGAAAAGGCTAGCTCAGGATAGGTTAGCACGTAAGATTACATCAGACGAGTCTTAGGACTGATTAGCACAACAACAAGCAGAATTGTATAATTAATTATTATTTTACTGATGCATATAAAGTGATAGAGTGGAAATTCCCCACAAGCAGATAAAATAACAGATTGGAAATACAATGACGTGATTATCAGTATTTCTCCTGAAGTTTTTTATAATAATAATAATCATATTCCGTAGATCCTGTAAAGAAGCTAAGCTTCAAGGATGTGGAATGGGTCAGGGTGTACATTTATTACATTATTTTATTGTATAAAAGATAAATATACTTATAACAAATTTTTGTATTATAAACTAATTAATTAATTACTCTTCTCCGATTCTTCTATAAATTCCTTTATTGAATAGAAGGAGTGGCTAAGCAAAAATGAGCGTAATTCAGTGTTAAATTTACCTTGATTATCGGACAACTGTTTAATTCTGTGCGGCAGTCTGTTGAAGATGGATATCCCTGAATAATGCACACCTTTCTGTGCAATTGACAATGTTTTACATTTTTTATACAGATTATTTTTGTTCCTTGTATTGAAGGGATGAATATCAGTATTATTCAAAAATAAGTGCCTATTTGTGATTACAAATAACATCAATGAATAAATGTATTGGCACGTCAAAGTGAAAATACCTAACTTTTTGAACAGAGTTCTGCAAGAAGTTCGTGAGGAAACCTGCCTCACATATTGCTCTAATAACACGTTTTTGACTAATAAAAATCTTATCTATGCCTGCTGAGTTGCCCCAAAATATAATACCATATGATAAAATAGAATGAAAATATGCAAAGTATACTAATTTTCTTGTTTTTAAATCACTGAAGGTGGACATTGCTCTGACAGCATCACATGTAGCTGAGCTGAGTTTCTTAAGTAATTGATTAATCTGATCAGTCCAATTTAATTTATTATTTACTAAGAGACCTAAGAATTTAACAGAGGAAGTTTCATTTACATTTTTGCTGTCGTATTTAAGTGTTATAGATTGTAAAGTTGTGTTGAGTGTGTGAAATTGCATGAAATGTGTTTTGTCACAGTTATTTGTTAGTCCGTTCGCATTAAACCATGTTAGCAGGTTAGTTAAATTATTGTTACTTGCCTCTTCTAGTGTGTCTTTGTTACTTTTTACTATTACACTAGTATCATCTGCAAAGAGGATAGCTTTAGAAGTTGAATCTATGGTATTAGGAAGATCATTTATATATATAAGGAATAATAATGGCCCTAATACTGATCCCTGTGGGACCCCAGTTTTAATAATTCCCCAATCTGATTTATGTATTTCACCTGTGCACGAGTCTTTTAATACTACTCTTTGCATTCTATTCTGTAAGTATGAATTAAACCAAGAAAATGAAGTTCCTGTTATTCCATAGTACCTCAGTTTTTCTTGTCTTGTGTCGAGCAAAACACAAACCGTCAAGTGAGACCAAACTGAATCGTCCTCGACGGATCACCAGCACTAATTAAGTGGTTGAAGAACGATAAATAGTTGGCGTAAGGTAAAAAGCGACATATTCATAAAACGATCAGGAAGCTGTTCGATGGACCAATTCTTGAAAACCGGAATATACTTCCCCCTTTCCTATCAAACGCACTGCACTGTAATTAAAAATTGTAATTAAGGTTCGTTGTCGTCGCGTTGTCCCGTTTAGTCCTTCCTGAGCGGGCTTTATCAGGACAAACACAGCTCTGCGCGGTGCAATTGTTCCAGTCGATTCATTACCATGACGCGATGACGCGGCTGTTGCCCTCTACACTAAGCTCCCCCACTATGGAGATTCACCCTCAAAGAGCTTACTATTGCTTCAGCCAACAGCAATAATTTATTTTGTAAACTTAAAAAAAAATATCTATCGGCGACAAGCTAAATTATTCATTCATCAGGAACCTCTGATAACAAGTTACCAAAGACACTCCACGTTACATGAAATTAAAAGTAATATGAAACAATGTCCGACCAATTTCAGACTTTATTTTTATTTATAACAATTTCCAAAGAGGACAAACACGACGTTTCGGTACTTATTTGTACCTTCTTCAGGATATTACCCTGTGGAGAAACATCAATTAACCACTTGTTAACATAGAAAACCCCGCCCTACCTGAATACGCCACGCCCACTACTAACGGTGACGTCATTCCACGCGAATGTTTTATCATAACATAAATTATTTAAATGTTAAAAATAAAAAGCTTTTCCTTCGTTTTTGTAATAAACATAAAGAGTTTATCATTGAAACATTTGAAATTAAGTAACAGTTTACCCTTCATTTTATATAGATTTTTACAACCACATCAATGAAAAATTTATAATTAAGTAGCAGTTTTCCCTTCCTTCATTTCACAGAGCTTTGTAATCAAATTTATAGACTTAATCATTAAAACTTTAGTAATTTAGTGACAGTTTTCCCTTAATTTTATATAGATTTAAAATGACTTTTAGAACTCATTCACTGAAGAATTTGTAATTCAGTGAAAAAATTTCTCTTCAATTAATACAGCATGGGAATCAGTTTAAAGACTTCATTATTGAAACATTTGTAGTTAAGTAAGTTTTCCATTCATTTCATACAGCTTTCTAATCTGTTTAAAGACTTTAATCGCTGAAACGTTTGTAATTTTGTGACAGTTTTCCCTTTTTTATTTAATGTTTTACAACCACATCAATGAAAAATTTGTAATCAAGTAGCAGTTTTCCCTTAATTTTACAGAGCTTTGTAATCAAATTTATAGACTTTATCATTAAAACTTTAGTAATTTAGTGACAGTTTTTCCTTAATTTGATATAGATTTAAATTGACTTTTAGAACTCATTCACTTGTGGTGATTCATGACCCTTACATTCATCGGGTAAAGCAAAAATAATTTATTTTTTGTTATTAGCGTACACAGGACATAAACAAGAATGGTTTGGTGGGGCCGAGTAGGCGGGAAACGTCACCGTCTGCAACATTGTTGATTGCCTGGAGTGCATTGTAGATTCAACAGTTGGTTCGGGGAGCTCTCCTGAGAAGGTCGGGGCGAGAGAGAGAGAGCAGTGGAGGAAACAATAGGCAGAAAAGTTAATTTCGCCATTCTCGTTGATTCGCGATTTTTAATACAATTATATCGTTCGTCACCCGCGTTCCCGGGAGCAGCCATTTAGAAGCTGCGCAGATTATTCTTTTTGCTTTACCGACTGAGCCAATTTGATTAAATTTTACTCGTAAATTTATATTTTAACTAAAATTTAATTTGAGTTAAATTTCTTCTGGAAATTTGATAACGTAATATTATAATTAAATGGAATATTCAAATTAAATACATTTTTATTATTATTTAACAATTTTATTGTACAAAAATATTTTTCTTGGTGCAAGCAACGAACGCCACACAATGAAGAATTTGTAATTCAGTGAAAAAATTTCTCTTCAATTAATACAGCATGGGAATCAGTTTAAATACTTCATTATTGAAATATTTGTAATTAAGTAAGTTTTCCATTCATTTCATACAGCTTTATAATCTGTTTTTTGATTTTACCATTGAAACGTTTGTAATTTTGTGACATAAATTTTTACAACCACATCAATGAAAAATTCGTTATTATGTAGCAGTTTTCCCGTCATTTCATTAAGCTTTGTAATCAATTTATAGACTTCATTGTTATTCAGACAAAAACGCCTTGGCAGATCTGGAGTCGTTTCCGAAATGAATTAATTTCTACAATTCCTGAAAACATGTAAATAAACTTCACTCCTTCATCGTTTTTCCACACGTGTAAATCTTAAACTGAATACATATATGTGTGTGCTATCGAACTGTGATGTCACTAGTTCTGCATCAATCAGGAGTGAGTTAAGCAGGCGGGACTTGAAACGTACACGTCACTAGTTGCGCATCTGTCACGAGGCTGGAGAAAAACACTCCACCAGTTCCGATACATTTAAATGTGTACTCAATGTCGTGCCAAGAATTTTTAATACTTTTGATTGTGGATTGATGGATTTACAATTTAGGTTTTGCAGTGACATACAAAATAAAATAAAAATTAATGATTTACGACCAACCACAGGAATACCAGTAAATCATTATTTATACAATAAATATTAATTAAATTAGTACAGCCAATTTTGATCGTTACAATGATCGTGATGAAATGCCATTTATGTTAAATGTTTTTGGTTATATTCCCTCCCTACAGATTGCGCAGTGTTTGTTTCCTCGCACGAGGAGTTGTTATCCACTGAACTGGAGTTTCCGGGCCCCGTGTACGATGCTCATGTCCGCTGGAGGCTTTTCTGCACAACAAGCTCGTTACTGCGCCGTTGCGCCCCTAAGCTGCTGCTGCTGCTGCCTCTTCTCCAGCTTCTTCACAAAACGAGAGATACTTTCCACTTTACTCCAGGCAGCAGCAGTAACAATTCGGCAACACCTTCGTTGTTGAGACCCGCCCCCACCCACCCCCACCCCTCCACTCTCTCTCAGAGACGCTCCTGGGGATGGAGAATCCTCATGTTGGAAGGTTTAACATCCATCGTCGGGCCACTCTTGCTGCACATTATTCTCCGCGTATCGTCAACTTGGAAATTCAAGGGTCTGTAAAATACCGGCAAGTGCTGTGATTCCTGTTGAACTGTTGAGAAAAAGACCTTCACGTCAAGATCACTCCTGTGAATGTGAATCCTTCAGGAAACTAGTGCAGGACCAACATTGCGCAATAAAATTTTGGATTGAAACCAAGACAAGTTAGAGAAGACAAAAACTCATTCATATATATTTAGACAGAGACAAGAAAAAGCAGACTGGGATTGATAGATGCGAACAGCACAGAATAATTAGTTTAGTATACCATGCATACAATTTTTTTGGTTGGGCGGGTCAACAAGCTACATGAGGGTGATCCTGATACAGGCAACTCCCCTATAATAGCATAGGAAGGGAACTGAAAAGGGGACTCGGGGAAGGTAGAGCAAGGTAGCCAAGTGTTGACTAGGGCCCCCGGGCTATATTTTAAAGATCCTACCCGGTGTTTCACCTAAAGAGATGCTGGGAAAACCATAGAAAATCTGCATCAGGTAGGTCGGGCATTGGGTACTATTCTCACGCCCTTCCGAATGACGGGAAACGACTTTGCTGTGGGGCATTCCTTTCTCCGTGTCTCCACCAGGTTTAGGAGGCAGTTGGCCGACTGATCCAATGGGATCAGCGGACATCTCTCTTAGACCCCAGTACATATACCTCCTAAAGTAGGTGTAGGTGTCTCGGCATGTGAGAACTTAGATAAAAAAAACCAATGAGTGGGAGGCATTCCCGACATAATCCGGGGTGAAGCGCCTGCGAGAAAACTCCCGCAGAGCCCGAATGGTACAAAATATTAACAAAAATAGTATATGGGAGGATGGAACGTCAAATATAATGCGAGTTAGGAAAGGGATAAATTTGCATTTAGGAGGAATGTAGGGACTAGAGAAGCAATATTAACTCTGTGTCCAATTTTAGAATTCAGAATCACAAAAAAGAGAAGGCCCTAAGTTCATGGCATTTGTAGATTTAGAAAAAGCCTTTCATAACTTAAACTGGATTACATTACTAAGGATTCTGAAGTGAATAGTAATAAAAGATCTAGAATGGAGGCTTATGCGCCACCTCTACGGAAGGAAGTCAGCAGTAATTACAATTGAAGATCAAGAAAAAAAAAGCAGAAATCAAGAAAGGAGTAAGACAAGGACGCAGTGTGTCGCCCATGGTCTTCAACTTATACATAGAACAGGCGATGAAGAATGTTGAAAAGGAATGTGGAAAGGGAATCATACTGCAAGAAGAAGAAATAATAACCTCCACTCTTTTCTGATGATATTGTAGTATTAGTGGAGTCAGAAGGAGATTTCGAAATCATAATAATTGGCATGAACATGCACAAAGTGTGCAATATGAAGATTAATTGAGGCAAAGCCAAGGTAATCGAGTGGAATAAGACTGGGAAGTTAAGGAATTCTGCAGCATAATAACTAGAGTAGGATAGCACAGGCAAGGAAGGCATCCGAAAAATAAAATAGGGTTTCTCAAGGATGACTTTGGTTACTCCATTACACGTCAGCGGTGACGTCATACGTGATGAGTCGTACCAACTGTACGCGGAATGAAGCTTTCTTTCAAAATCTAAGTAGTAGAATAACGGGATAACAAAGGTTGTTGGATTGGGGAGGGATATTTTGAAGGCAGTTGTTAGGACAGCATAAAAACTAAAGAAGGGTAGCACAGGCAAGGAAGATAGTGGAATTTATATACGGCTAATATAAGTATGAATATTATGAAATCATTACTAAATTGTTCGTATGGGATAAGGGAGGGAATATAGATATTTCGAGTTATGAACTGTTTTTGCTGGAGCCAACTGTGTGTTATTTTGACGGAAATTACGGTTTATGTCTCTCAGTGTTTCGTCTCTCCAGCGTATTACTCCGCCAAAGTCGCCCACAGTCTCCTCCGCTGCCCACCACACGTCCTCGTCATGCTCGTATTCTCGTTCACCACACCACAGATTGATAGGGAAACTGCCCAGGCTGCTGGAAGTTTGAGGTCCCTGCAGATGGCGGGGAAAGCACGTTCGTTTGCCTCGTGTAGAGTTTCGCGTTGATCCCTCGACCACGTGTAATTGCTGGACAAGCAGCGCCGGGCACGAATCTGCCTCACCTCAACACTTCCTCGTGTGTTCTTACTCCTTTCTAAAAACAACTATGTATTCAAACTTAATATCAAGCAGTTGCATCACCTTCTTACCACTTATAACGTGTTATTAAGTGTTGTTGTGCTTTTCACTCCTAAGAATGGTCAGGAATAAAATATCGAGGAAGAAGACTTTTACAAAGCCTGTACTTAAGGCAGGCAGCTGTAATTAGAACTGAAGATCAACAAAAGAAAGCAGAAAACAAGAAAGGAATAAGACAAGGACGCAATCTGTCTTACATTCTGTTTAACTTATATATAGAACAGGCGATGAAGAAAGTTAAAACGGAATATGGAAAAGCAAAAAGAAGAAATAAAAACCCTAAGCTTTGCCGATGATATTGTAGTATTAAGGATGTCAGAAGAAGACTTGGAAACCATAATAAGTAGCATGAACGGGGTCCCGGAGAATAAGTACAACATAAGGATTAATTGAGGGAAAATCAAGGTAATAGATTTAGATTTATTGTTGTTTCAATTAATCCTCGATTGAGGAAATAGGATACGTCATACATTAAAAATTAAAAATGAACAAAATAAAGTACATAATTAAAGACAAATAAACTTGAAATAAATTAATAAAAGATAATGTATATAGACAAAAGTCAATATAAACACAACACGGACACACTGAGGAACACGCAATGGAGTTTTAACTACTTGGACCAGGAAACTGTCCTTCCCTCTGTCGTAGCTCCAGGCAATACATGAAACAAACAAACAAAAGAGCAGAAAAAACTGAATAGAAATTTTAAAGGTATGCTATGTGCTATTTTATAAGGCAGCTCATTCAACACTTTTTGCAGGAACCTTGATTTAAATACTAGAAGGACGATTAAGAAAATCCTGTACCGAGTAAAACAGCAGCGCCATTTAAAAGAATAGTTTTACTCTGCTTCACGAAGCTTTTGTAGGTACTATTTTTAACCTCTGGCGGAAGGAAGGCTGTTGTATAAAATTATCCCCGGGGGTATTGTGAATACTTTTCTGGTGTAGAGCAAGGCGATGCTTGTCCGACCTTAGAGCTGAACGATTTTTGTTCGCGTATTCATGAAACTCGCCATTTGTTTGAAACAAATTAGTGTTTCGCTTTACAAACTTTAATATGGAGAGTAGTATGGAAAACAGTGGAATAACAAAGGGTTTTAGATTAGGAAGGGATATTTTGAAGGAAGTTAAGGAATTCTGCTACTTGGGCAGCATAATAACCAGAGTAGGATAGCACAGGCAAGGAAGAGGAATTTACTTACAGGTATTAGGAAATCATTGCTAAAAATGTTGGCATGGAGTGTGGCGTTATATGGGTGCGAATCGTGGACGATAGGAGTTGCAGAAGGGAAAAGAATAGAAGGCTTTGAAATGTGGTGCTGTAGGAGAATGAGATGGGTGGATAGAATCACTAACGAGGAAGTTCTAATCAGAATAGGGGAAGAGCGAACAATGTTGAGGAAGTTGATGGATTAATAGGCCACGCTTTGAGACATGAGAGCATTTTAATATTAACATTATAGGGAAGTAGAACAGAAGAGGGAGTTCAAGGATGAAATACGCTGAGGAGATTCAGGTGGATGTGGTAGCCGTGTATAAATGTAAAGGCTTGGTGAGTATGACACGGAATGACTCGCATAGAAATATACAAACATACATACTTTTTTATAGTGCAACAAAAGAAACGTTACAATTTGGATAAATAGAAAATTAACGTTATTTTGCATGTATATAAAAATCATCTTTGCATGATATTGAGGTATTACATAATTGGATAGCAGTGAGATAATAAACGATTGAGAAACGGATGATAATAATAGTCTCTGACTGCCCAATGGTTGTTTCATCTGTGTCAAGTTTACGCTGTAATTATTTAGAGAAAGACGTCGCTTATTGCGGGCGGGGAGAAGTCGACGATGCAAATGGCGCTGGTCCTGGCCGACGGTAATCGAGTTAGAGGCGTCGCCTTGCCGCTGTCTGTGTGTCTGCTGCCGCTTAATCAAATTCGGTATTCGAAGGATGGCAAGGGGAGGCAGGGATGGAGGGAGGATGCCTTCGAGTTCAAAACGAAATTTCCTCGTCGGTCTTCACAATTGGATGTAAATTTGCCATTTTTAACACTCCTCGTTTTAACAGATGAGCTAAAAAGGGCACCACCGTTCAGGATTTACAACTGAATAAAAATTAAACGATATTCTATTTAGAAAAATTGGTACGTCTGTTCATAAATTTTAAAACTAAATCAACGACTGACTATATGGCCAAAGAAACAGACGAAAGTGTTATTAAACTCACGACGTTTCCCTCTCTGATTGGTGGACGTTGTAAATGATGGGGGGAATATTAATTAATGAATTTAATAATTGGGTTTAAATATATACATTTATTAATTGAAAACACAATAATTTTAATATAGGTAGTGCGTGTATATATTATGTACAAAAATAATTAATTAAAATGGGATTGTATTAAAGATCTCAGGGTATTAATGGTTTGGGTGACCACGTGTAGCAGATCTACTGTTCGTTGACGAACCTGAGTTGTTTTCATAGGCGTCTCGCTGTAATTTCCGTGTTGTAAAACTTGAAGTGGCCGGTCGACAATAGCTGCTGCCAAATTGAGGAAACACCGCTTTTTCCTCTTTCTTCCCTTGTTGTTAAGACCTTTCTTCCCTGCTTCCTGGACTGATCAAAGCATGGTCTCCGCTGCCACCTCACCAATCTCCTCTCTCCACCACTCTGCTGCCAATCTCCTTTCGCCACCACCTTGTATCACCAGCCAAAAATCTCCCCAAAATTGTCTCCACCAGCCTCTTTAAAACCTTGTCCCCACTTATCCGACACCTATCACTAAGGTGGCAGGGATGGATATTCTCCAATCATATCCCTTGTTTCATTTGGGGAACACACGCCACCCGGTCACCAAATTCCCAGGCAGATTAGGACATTCCGAAACCGGCGACGAGGTGTCCGAGCTTTATGGTCCAGGTGTCAGCCTTTGTTATTATTCCGAGCCGCCAAGACGACGCGGAAAACCCCCTTCTTCTTGGCAAGCAACTTGCTCAGGCCGGAATATTTGGTATTTAAGTTCCCGTAAATTATAATAAAAAATTGAACGCGGGTTCTACTGTGCTACAACGTTATCAACTGATAAAAAAGGCATAATACATATTTTGTCAATGTAATAACACAACTTTTCACGTTAACGAATGAATATTCATCATCATAACTGGCGCAACAGCTCTAGCTGAGCCACGCACGGTCTCCATTAGAATTCATCAGCAGACATTTCTGTCCTTGGTCAACATCCACTAATTCTTGATTTCTAAACCCCTGATATACTGCACCATCCATCCATCCATTCTTTGGTCTTCCTATTTTCTTTCTTCCTTCAGGTTTACTTTACATTTCTCTTTTTACTATTAACACCTCACTTATTCTTTGAGCGTGTCCTATACACCTCACTCGAGCTATTTTAATGTACGTTATTATACCCGGACATCCATGCAATTGATAGCGTTCTTTGTTACATCTTATTCACCATTCTCCTCTCTCTTGAATTAGCGCAAAAATTCTTCAAAGAATTTTCCTTTCAAATATTACCGATTCGAAAAATATCAGACTCTGTCAACACCCAAGTCTGGCTTCCAAACATAAGTACTGGCTTTATTAGGGTTTTATATAACCAAAGTTTTGTGTTAATAATTTGGATTTGAATTGTTTTATCATTCCGAAATGACATTTATTAGCACTCTGGATTTTTATTTTGGATTTATTTTCATTATTTCCATTTATCAGAGATTCTAAATATACAAATTCGTTAACTTTTTCGAATTTGTTGCTTCCTATCATTATGCTATTTTTATTCTGATTATGTTTATTCCAATTGGCTACCATATATTCAGTTGTGAATAAAAGAAACTGATTATATGGTAATCATAGCATTGTGAAATAAATAAAATTGGATTTAATTAACAATAAATCCCGATAAGCCCCGGACACTTAGATATCCCACGAATATAATAAGCCAAAGGTGTTGCCTGTGCTGCAGGCAAAGTTGTGCGTATCTAAAAAAAACAGTTCCCACGAACTGTTGTACCAATTGGTCCAAAATAGCCTCAAATACTTTTAACTAATCTAACTTAACATAGAACAATGTAACATTTTACCCTAAATACAAACTAATAAATAATATAGTGTAATGTGCATACATTTAATTTTCTAATTACAAAAATTAATATACATGTTCATAAATTTTAATAAAAGAATAATTATATGGCCAAAAACAATAAAAAACAGTTATTAAACACGCGACGTTTCTTACATTAAATTGGAGGACCATATCAAGACAAAAAACCCAATATATTAAACGACTCTTGTTTAAACTCGAATTCGCTACAGAGAAGATACACGGAGAATGACAGAAAGTAGACAGACGGAGACTTGAAGAGTATTAAAATTAACACCATAATGAAAAAACTGTAAAGTTTCATAACATGGGAAAGTTAGGAACTAAGATATAAAAATAAAAATTGAGGTAAGCATTTACAGTAGAAAATGAATAATGGAAAGGAAGAGAGAGAGAGAGAGAGAGAGAGAGAGAGAGAGAGAGAGAGAGAGACGTGGAGAAGCGGCCACAAGCTTCCTAATATCCAAAACAGAATAAGAAAAAACAGACCTACGTTCACGGTATTTGTAGATTTAGAAAAAGCGTTGATAATGTGGAATGGAACACACTATAAAGGATTTTGAAGAGCACTGGAATAAAATTTTGAGAAAGAAGGCTTATACATAACTTCTACAGAAAACCGACATCAGTAGTTAGAACAGAAGATCAATAAGAAAGCAGTAATCAAGAAAAGAGTAGGAAAAGGCTTCAGTCTCTCGACCATGCTGTTTAACTTCTATATAGAAAAGGCGATTAAGATGGTTGAAACGGAATATGGAAATGGAATCATACTGCATGGAGAAGAAATAAAAACCTTATACTTTGCCAACGATATTTTATTATTAGGGGAGTCATAAAACATGAAAACCATAATAAATGGCATGAACGGAGTCCCGGAGAAAGAGTTCAATGTAAGGATTAATAGAGGAAAAACCAAGATAATGGAGTGTAGGATGGGAAACAGTGGAATAACAAAGGGTGTTAGAGTCTGAAGGAATATTTTGACGGAAGTTGAGGAATTCTGCTACTTGGCAAGTGTAATAACTAGGGATTGTGGGAGTGTAGTAGACATAAAGAGTAGGATAGCACAGGAAAGGAAGTATTTCGCGGAAAAGAGGAATTTACTTACAGGTAATATAAGTGTGAATATTAGGAAATCCTTGCCAAAAATATTCGCATGGGGCGTGTCATTATATGGGTGCGAAACGTGGACAATAGGAGTTGGGGAAAGGATAAGAATAGAAGCCAATGAAATATGATGCTATAGAAGAATGAGATGAGTTGAAAGAATCACTATAGAGGAAGTTCTAAACAGAATAGGGGGAAAAGTGAACAATATTGAGGACATTGACCAAGAGAAGAGGTAGAATAATAGGCCACGTTTTAAGGCCCGAGGGTCTTGTAAAAGGTCGAGGATGGAATTCGCTAAGTAGATTAGGTGTATTTTGGGATGTGTTATTATGAATAAATTAAAAGGCTTGCGCAAGGTAGGTCAGCATGGAGGGTTGCATCAGACCAATCTTATGACTGAATACCACAAAAACAACAACCAAGTAAGTGAACCTTTGCTTTCTGCTGCAAGGAATACTATTTTCTCTCTGTGCATCGTTTTCAATGGATACGGTTCTGTGTATGATAAACGTTTTATTCATGTAAACATGACTGAGGGTATTTTTTTGCCCGTGTTTAATATAGAATTACGTATAAATTGCAACAACGGGTGAAAGGATTGAGAGGAATGAACGAATGAACGGAGGAAGTAGGGAAGGATAAAGTGGGGAGGTTAAACAAACAACGCAAGAGAAGTGATTCTGCTTTTCCGCGCTTCCGTTCAAATATTTGTCCGGATGAGAATGTTTACCTTTAAATAAACGTCGTGAAATTTAGTCTCTGTATTGATTCACTCGTGAAATCTTCCGAGTTTTCTCTAACGTGCGTTCGAATTCAGGGAGCAGGAAATCCGCCATTTTATAATAACCTCCATACATCCCCACGTACAGTAACTCATGACTTTCTTGCTTTGTCATGTATTATTTATTACATTTTCAATAAATATGTACTTCCTTTCAATTCTTTTTATGGAATTATTAAATACTGTTAAATGTGTTAAAATAATAAGAAACGTAATGTAGCCGATTCTTAGGGTGACGGTATACATAAGGATTATCCAATATATGGCAATTCTACTTTAATAAGGAATTTGACTTGGGGGCTGCAAAAGAGACAGAAACGTAGCCCAGGTTTGACTAGGGTCCCTATTTTGTTGAGAAACCCACCCAGTAAGGATTAAGAACAAGGCAGAAATAAAATATCGAGAAAGACGATTTGACCATAACCTCTACGGAATGCAGTCAGAAGTAATTAGAACTAAAAGGCAAGAAAAGGAGGCAGAAATCAAAAAACGAGTAAGACAAGGATGCAGTCTCGCACCCATGCTCTTTAACGTATTTACAGAACAGGCGATGAAGAAAGTTAAAACGGGATATGGAAAAGGCTTCATACTGCAAAGAGAAGAAATAAAACCACAAAGGTTTTCAGATAATTAGGGATTTCAGAAGAAGACTTGGAAACCATAATTAAAGGCATGAACGTAAACATGCTACGACATGAGGATCAATAGAGAGAAGATCAAGGTAGTATGTGGAATAACAACTGCTGTTGCATTATGCAGGGATGTTATGAAGGCAGTTAAGGATTTCGCCCTCGCGAAGCAAAATAACTAAAGTAGGATAGCAGAGGCAAGGAAGAGGAATAAACTTACGGCTAATATAAGTTTAAATATTAGGAAATCATCACAAAAACAGTTTGTATGGAGCGAAGCGTTATAAGGGTGCGAACGTCGACGGTAGGAGTTCCAGAAAGTAAAAGAATAGAAGCTTTTGAAATGTGGTGCTATAAATGGATTAATGAGATGGAAGGGTACAGTAACTAAGCAGGGTTTATAAGCATAATTATAATAATGGAATAGAGCAAAATATGAAGGATGTTGACCAAGAGAGGAGATAGATTAATACGGCAAGTTTTGAGACATGATAATTTTGTAAAATTAGCATTAGGGGGAAGTGAATGGGAGAGAGAGGCTAGGATGGAATACGCTAAGCAAATTACGGAGGATGTGGGTTGTGCTAGTTATATGGAAATGAAAAGGCTTGCGCATGATAGGTGAGCATGCAGGATTGCATCAGACCAGTCATAGGACTGAATACAACAACATATTTAGGAAAATATTTGACATTTTAATAAACCGCATGACACTAATCAAAACGTCCTCAACACATTTCAGATGATTTCAAAAATTGCAAAAATAGTTCGTAGTTACTTTTACGCTTTTATTGAGGTGTGCAAATTTTAGCCTCTAGTATAGGCAACACCTTGAACTTGTCTATTGGCTCGATATCTAAAATTCCGGGGATCTATCAAAATTTCATGATAATTGAATCCAACTTAACTTCTTTCATGATACGGTAATTATTTTATAATCACTTTTTATTCTCCAAAACTACGTATTAACCCGTTAACGTGAGATGTTGTTGTTGTAGTGGTATTCAGTCATAAGATTGGTGTGATGAAACCCTCCATGCTAACCTATCTTTCGCAAACCTATTAATTTCCGCATAACTATCAAATTCTACATCCTCCCAAAAATGCTTAGACGATTCAATCCCTGATCTCTCTCTCTCTCTCTCTCTCTCTCTCTCTCTCTCTCTCTCTCTCTCTCTCTCTCTCTCTCTCTTCGGTTTATGACGTTATACGGATGCGAATGCGAAACGTGGACGGTAGGAGTTGCGGAAAGGAAAAGAATAGAAGCCTTTGAAATGTGATGCTATAGGAGAATACCTAAAATCATATGGGTGCATAGAAACACTAATAGGAAGCACTAAGCAGAATAGAGGAAAAGCGAACAATATGGAGGACGTTGTACTGCTTTCTCTTATCATCTGGAAAACTTCTAGTTTTACTAATAATAATAACAACAAGGTTAAGATCCTAATAATTTATTTTTCTGCCGTTATAAACAGGTATATACATTTTCCACTTAGCTCCTTTTCTCAGGGTGTCGTGGCTTGGGAGAATAAATAGCTAGCACATTGGCAAAATGGCAAATAAACCCGCTCGTCCCAATTATTCACAATACCTTGGCTTAACCATGGCGGAAGTTCCGTCTCTCCCTCTCTAGGTGCTCGCTGGATGTAGCCTCTGGTGTGGCCCTACAGTATGCCCGTGATTCTGGGTGATCACTGGCCCAGCATAGGCCACTGCTGCTGCTGCTGCCAAGTCCGAACGAAAACTCTCCTTCCTCTCCTGGACCCAGAATGCCAAAATCTCCTCCTGCCCGCCATTTCGACACCTCGGATTCCCCTTTCCAGAGCCGTAGTTTACCAATCGTAGGGCAGCTCTCATAAGACTATTCCCTATCCCTGGTATTTCCCTGGCGCGAAAAATATATTTTTCGCCCAATGCCGCTGACTTTGGCCTTTTGTGCTCTGGTAATCCGACGGGTGCCTTGGCAGATGGGAGCTCCTTTTATCGGCGTGCGCTTCCCGCTCAAGAGTTAAGCCTCGGAAAACCCACAATTTAGGCATTTCCCCCCATTAAAGACAGTTATAATTTTGAAACATTACAACGTTCACCAAGAGAAGGGATGGATTAATAAGCCACGGTTCAAGACATGAGGTTCTTTTCAAATTAGCATTAGGGGGAAGTGTATTGGGCAAGGATGGAATATAATAAGCAGTTCAGGGGGGATGTTGGATGTGCTGCTTATGTGAAAATGAAAAGGCTTGCGCAAGATAGATTATCATGGAGGGTTTCATCACACCAGTCTTAAGGCTGAATACCACAACAACAACAACAACATTGAGGTATGCACGATTTCGCCTGCAGTACGGGCAACACCTTTGACTCTTCATATTTGCGTGATATCTAAGTGTCCGGGGCCGTTTTCGAAATTTCATGATAATTAAATCCAACTTTACTTCTTTCAAGATGCAGTAATGACTATCTAATCTTCTTACATTATCCGAAATTGCGTATTAATCCCTTAACATGAAACGTTGTGTTATCACATTAATAAAATATGCGTTATTCTTTTGCAATATTAATTTACAGTTCTCTTCGTTTTCGGTATTAATTTATGAAATTAAACTTGGTAATTAAATAAAACCTTTACGGCTGTAATTTACATGTTAATTTATCAATTTAAAATAAATAATTATATTATATTAATTTTAATTAGGGATAGATTAATAGGCCACGTTTTGATATGAGGGTCTTGTAAAAGTAGCATTAAAGGGACGTGAATAGAAGAGGGAGGCCAACGATGGAATAAGCTAAGCAGATTAGGGAGGATGTGGTATCTATTTTGAAATGAAAAGGCTTGCGCAGAGTATGTTAGCATGGAGTGTTGGATCACACCAGTCTTAGGAGTCAGTGACACAACAAAAACATTAAAAATTACTATAATTTTACAAACAGTTCTTGGGCATCTAACCGAGTGAAATTGAGATAGAGCGACGTTTCGATGACTGGTTCTGTCCTCATCTTTTGGCGAAGTGGCTGTCCGGTATGGGGTTACCTATTTATAGGCAAAGAAACAACAACCGTAATTTGTAGAAAAATTAATCGTAAAACGGCAAATACTGAAAGTACCATTTTCTATATGTTAGAACGTCTTTATTAAGGTGGGAAAAGTTAATGGGGTTTTCTCTTTATGGATGGAAAAATAATTAATAGGATAATTTACGACGGATGGGATACGGAAATTAGTCACAAGAAATACTAATCAGTGAAGTCACTCTTGAAAAACAGATCAATCCTTTCCTTTCCTGAATTGTAATAACATTGCATTTCTTGACCGTTAAAAAAACTCTTGACTGTCAACTGGTTTTACGAAAATTTGTTTCATTGTGTTGGTAACTTTAGAGGATAAAACTGCCACAATCATCCTAAATACAAACGATTGTGGAAACTGGAATCAATAAACTATGTGATTCAAAGTACGTATTTTTAAAAAATGTTTATGAAAGATTGAAAGCTACCAACATAATGAAATAAATTATTTATTAAGACGGGTTTTTTATTTTATTCTTTATAAACAAGGCTTTAAGTGACGTGCAGGTCTGGAAACCTTAGAAAAGCAGACCTAAGGTAAGATATTGTGGGTACGCAAACTTGTTACTCGGCGTTGGAAAGTTTTTTCTGTATTTTTATTATTTAGGAAGTTTTATTCCGCGTGACGAGGCGCGCATGCACCTAAAGTTGAAGTTGGATCCCTGTTACGGGGATTTGCATGAGATATTAATTAGTAGGATTTGTTCCGCTGCGAGTTTGGCTTTACTAAAGGACAACTGTAATCATTTGTCTCTGCCCAGGGATTTAAAATAGGTTTTCCCGACATATGTAATCTTTGGAACTGACTCTGTAATATCTGTGACATATCATTGGCTCGTTCTACCTACTATAAAATTCTCTTCTACTAGCTGGGTGCCCGGCAAAGCCCGGTACAATATTTAATTCGTCACTAATGTTGATTTTGAACAGAGCGCGTTGCCAGACTTCACAACCCCCTGGGATTTTAGGAAGTCTTGTTGAAGGAATAATCACCACGACATATATTCAAACATAAACTAAAAAACTTTCTAAACAATAAGCCAAAATTATTGTGAACCTCTACATTTTATGACAGTTTAAAAGCTATCAACATAATAATGTTCTGTAACTTATATAAAGAACATGCAATAAAGAAAATTATAAATGGAATATGGGAAAGGAATCACACTGCAAGGAGAATAAATAAAAACCCTACGCTTTTCCCGACTGTTAGGGGAGTCAGAAAAAGACTTGGAAACCATAATAAATGGTATGAAACTTGTATTGTAAAAATAGTTCAAAATGAAGATTAATAGAGGGAAAACCAAGGTGACGGAGTGTAGTTTGGAAAACGGTGGAATCACAAAGGCTGTTAGATTGGAAAGGGATATTTTGGAGGACGTTAAGGAATTATACTACTTGGGAAGCGTAATAACTAGGGATGGTAGAAATATAGTAGACATAAAGAGGATAGCACAGGCAAGGAAGTTTGGAGTAATGCGAGTCGTTGGTTTCTCGCGACGCCAGGGTGTCGGGCTGAAAACGTGCCTGTCTGCAACTTTAGGCTTGTTTTGCTGAAGGAACGTTCACCTTTCAAAATTTCCCAAGGAAACTATTCTCTTCATCAGCGAAAAGAGATCACGCGCGTTACGGAGGACGAGTGATGATTCGTGAATTCCCGTCAAGTCGGATAGCGTTTTCCCTTGAAGGGAGGGGAAAATAAAAGTTCAGCTGGGAGGCAAGAACATGAAAAAAAAGTCAGATTGCAACAAGACGTTGAAAGGGAGGAGAAAGCTGTAGAGTGAAACGGGAGTTGAAAGGAAGGAGGAAGCGAGAGTCTGGAACAAGACGTCGATAGGGAACACCTGGTGTTGCCGGTGATTGAGGAAAACACAGATTTCCTCCTGCTTCACACCAAAACACACAGTTCAAACAAGTCCGAAGTTCTGGTCCACCTTGCTCTCACTTCCTTTTCACTCAAGACCTACAATTCTCACCTCCTTTTCAACTCTCGACCAACATATCTAGCTTCCTCCTCCTTATCAACGTCTTGTTCCACACGGTTTTCCTCAATCACCGGCAATACCATGTCCATCCCATTTTTCGCCGACCGAAGGGAAGTTTAGAACTCAACCTGGAGGAAGAAGGAAATCAGATGGTGGAAGAAGAATAATCCTATACAGGTAAGTTCTAGAATCGCCTAGTATTAGCATCGAGAGACGAAGGAATATCAAACAGGCTCGTCAAGTAAAAACGAAAATCTCTCCTGCACGTTGTTAGCCCAATAATAAATTAACGCTGAGAATCTGTTTGAAATTTAGAAATTGTCCCCTTTTAATTAATGTATAATTTTAATAGTGTGTAGGGTATATCAAAGAAATTTTTTTAAATAAAATTATTTTTTTTAATCAAGATAATTTGTTAAAATAACCCCTCGTATCATGTACACATTATTAAATTAAATCAAAGCTATACTTTAATATAATATGAATATATTATGTTTACAGATATTATAAAGACACTACATATTTTCTTTTAGAAGTCATTTGTGCGACTTTTTACTAATTTTTTTAGTTATAATGCAAATAACTTACTTACCTAATAAAAATTCAGCAATCTCCGTCGATAAATTTTGTACAGGTAAAACTTTCACATTATCATGAAAAGAAAATTAATGCATTAGATCTCAGGAATTTTTTTTATCTTTTATAAATACAAACCTTATCTCATAAATTAATAGTGGTGCCATCTGTTAACAGCATCCTGAGTCTTTTAAGCACTAGCAGCTCTGTCTGGTGTTCGTCCCGGGAACTTGTACAACTATTACAATATTTTCGATGGAAAATTCATACCAATGGAAAATTTTTTTATTCATACGCAAGGATGAGTTGTAAAACCGGAATACTGCGACATCTGAGAAACGGGCATTGCCAACGTTCGAGAGCCATAGCTGGAGAAATGGCGAACAATCGCGTGAGTTGGTAAAACATAATGTCATATGTCTTGAGATATTCCACATGAAAGTTGCCCAAAAGGGTTTTATGTGTGAAAGTAGCCAATTTTCAGGCTAAAATATTAAAAAATGAAGGGTTTACTCGAATGGGGTATTATTTTTTACTCTAATTTAAATGAATATTAAAGCATCATATTTTAATTATTTCATTAATTTAATGAAAGTACTTTATTAATGTATAACATAATTACGGTGTTCTTTAGAATTCATTCACTTTGGACTCGCTCAGGGGTTAAAAGTAAGCAATGTTTGAGACTATATAATTCACTGGGATTTACGTGGGCGGGATACGTGCAGAACAGAATGGCGGACTCACATAACACGCCTGCTTTAGTGGCATACTATAGTTATCCTCTGGTAGTCCGGAACAGAAATTCTCGGATCCGGGAAGGTGGAAGTTGCAGTTGCATTCTCCTTCCTGCTGTAAATCCAAGCGTTGATCCTTCGTTTCAGCAGCTCAGCGACCATCGGACTGTCGTATTCGATGGCATACCCCAGGTTAATTTTGCATATAGAGGCGGTTAATTTTTTTGTGACAGTTATACCTTCTCTATTAAGCCTTTGACAGGAGCTGTCTGTCAATCTTCTTCCTCGAACACCCTTGAAGAACTCCTGCTAACCTTCTTCCTCTCAACTCGTTTGAAGAACTGCCTGTTAACCTTCTTCCTTCAACTCTTTTTAAGAACTGACTATTTCTCTCCCACTAAGTTCCCTTCTCGACTTGCTTTTTCCATACCTTTCTTCGTGTTACCGCCTTTCGCGAGGTATATTTTACCCAATCCACCTCTTCGTTTCAGACCATCTCCCTTAAGGTCATCCAGAGGGTAGGGTTAAAACATCTGGGAAAATTCCAGGGCGATTGCCCTAAGTCTGTAGAAAATTTTCTTAATCTGTATGGCGACGGTCTGTCGCGTCGCCTATGTTTTATGGTCCCAGCGGTCATTGCTTACCAAACAAATAAAATTCCTTGTTCCTTGAATTTTCGATTATATACGGTAGAAGATACGGTCGTTTCCGATCTAGCTCAGCTCATCCTCGATATTTTAAGAATTTTTAGGTCGCCAGGTATTTTTTTGTTCATAAAAACACCAACAGATCAATTTCACTGTTTTAATTAAAATTCAGAGCATAAAATTGGTGATCTAACAGGGCGTGGTCACTCATTAATCCTTCGCTAACAAATCACAAAATTAGTCGACGTAAATTAATTAACCACTTAACGCAGACTTTACATATTTCCCGGCGTAAAAACCACCTACATCTGGGGTTCATTCGACAGCCGTCGATTATCACTTGGCGGCGAGGATTCGCGGACCACAGAACCTCCGTCTAAGAGGACATTCCGCCTCTCCAATAACGCACTGACGACTCCAGTTGATCCGCACACGTGGCCAAACGACAATACGTCTCCCCGACAACAATGCTCGTCACTGTCGTGGGGGCCAAAGTTGCCCAACAAGTCGCAACTCGCAAGTTGCAATATCCGGCTTGCATTGCTTTTGTCTGGGACTGTAACTTTACATGTTACAATATATATATATATTTATATATATATGTATATATATATAATTATAACGCCAAATAATTGATTGGTGATTCTCTACGCTACAAGATCTCAAAATACGTCAATCCCAATATTTTTATAAAATGATAACAGGCTTTTATGAACACTAAACATATAATTTTGTTTTGGGAACGGCTATAGGCGTCTGAAGCTGTGGTGTTGCACCCCAGACGATAAAGGGGGGGGGGAATTTGATCTCGTCTCAAATCAGGTCTAGTGGCCAAATAATAGTGAAATTTATCTCATCGGCACACTTTCTGGCTATCGGTATGATCAAATAAGAAGTACAGTTGACCGTTCTGATATGGATCACTCCCAAAGTCACAACTAAAATTTGTCAGACCTCAGTTTGGAGGCCGATTACTCAGCATAAAAACATCTATACGCAACAATAATTTGTAAATGTTCGTATCAAGCATTCTCATTCTTTGGCCCATTGAGGGCCTGGGCCTACCGGGCTCGACTTTGGACTGTCATCTTGCATGACACATTCCGAATTGGTTGAGACACGTGGTCGGTCAGCGTGTCGATTCCCCAGAAGCAGTCTTAATCCCAGTCTTCTCGACCATGACGACACAAACATGGCGGGATCCCTGGGTTGTGAGGCAGCGACGCTAGCCACTAGACCACATGAGGTCGGCACAGTATTAAGCGTAACTGAAAGAGAAACTATTCTATTGCTCTTATATTTCCGGAGATTTTGCACATGAAATTTACCATAAAAATCCTACTAAGAGAAATATCCACATGGTATCATTATAAAGAGCAGCTTCTTATGTACAAGAATGTGTTTATTTATGATGGGTTCCCAAGTATTACAACAATTGTAGGATTATGAATGTAATATATATATATATACGAACAATGGAGTTTCTGTTTTAGTAATGCTCAATATGGTTCTTGATATGTACAATATATATGTAGTCGTCGGATGCGGAAATAGGATACGTTAAGAAATGACAAGAAAAGTGAAGAGAAGGGAAGGGAAGACAAGAAAAAATTTAGGTAAGATAAATGCAGGTATAGAAAAACGAAGGAAGGGCAGGTGAATACAAGTCAATGGGAGCAGCCCAAGGTCTTCGATCCCAGTATACACACCTTCCAAAAGACATAAAGGTGCCTTGGCATGTCATAATCTTGAAACTAGAAACAGAACGAAGCTAAGCCGAAGGTAATCCCCATCACCACTCTGGAGAGGAAGATTCCACGTAAGTCATTGGTATTATATATTTTTTACTTTATGTAACAACCGGAATAACAAAGCATATTTGTTTTCATATGTATGTCCATATGGTTTTACATACTATAAAAACACATTTAAACGCCTGTGCAAAAGATAGAAAAATCTTTTGTAAACATTTGTTTAAAAACCAGCAGCAAAACATCTTTGAAAGAGAAAAGCCTGAGAAAGCCATAGGACAATCTTGAAAGGAATTTTAGTTTTAAAAATAAAGCGGATGTGTGAACACGCATAAGTCATTGACGTCACCGAGGATTGAGACAGAAGGAATGCACAAAAATCTGCCATGTGCACGCGATGTGCTGGTTACTTCAGATATTCTTCTCTCATTCGATCAATAATATTCTGCAATATGAAACTGGAAACTCGTGGAAGGATGAATAATAACCACATGGTAATAAGTTATTTAAATACGTCACGTCTAGGAAAGCGACCATAGGTCAGTGGAATTGGAAGCGCCTTTTAGCATGACATATTTCGCGGAATACACGGCAGTTATTAAAATTCGCCTTTTGCCGAATTATATCAGATGATACAATCTACAGGACATAACAAAGGATGATAAATAAAATTTGTTACATTTATCAATCAATAAAATTTAATAAATCAATAATCTAACAATTAAATATAAATAAGTGAAAAATACAGCTAATTTGACCATGAATAAAATAACTTAATCAGTACAGGATATTTTATCTAAACGGGAAGATTTTGCCGTCTTTTGCAGGGCAGATGGCTTTGCCAGAACGCACGTGCTTCACGATTGCAGCCGTACAGGAGGAAGACGAGCAGCCCTTGGAGCGTGCCCAGAGCGTGGTAATAGCCCAGCAACTGCTCCAGGCCCTGGATCTGCGTGAAGACGAGTCTGAAGGTGATGCCTGCCCCCGACAGCACCGACGTCTTCATGGCAAAGTTGAAGAGTGCAGCGAACACATCGCGCTTCCTGGAGCCTCGCTTGACTTTGCGGGCGCTGATCTGGACGTCGCAGTAGAACCTGAAGTTGATGAAGAACATGTACAGGTTTGAGAAGAGAGCTACGAAGTTACAGATAAGAAATAACAGCTGGCCAATCTGCACGTGGAAGTCGAAGGCGTCGTCCACCCAGAAGAAAGCCGCTGACAATGCCGCGGGCAAGACCCAACCCAACAGCATGTAGCGGAGGAGAACCTGACGGGATTCTTCACGGCTCAGAGAGTCAGGAGGACGCAGATCCCTGATGCACACTGTGAGGAAGTGTAGGTAGCAAGTGAGGCACAGGGTGGAGGCGAGGTCAGAGGCGACGTCGACGCGCACGGCCAGCGCCATGTCTGCAAGGGTCGCCCTTACCACGAGCAGCCTCAGCAGCGCCGTCGTCAGGTAGCCTATGAGCAGCTTCCCGGGAAGGTTCCGCAGCTGCGGACAGGCCACGTACGTGACCAGCGTCAGGATCCTCACGGCGACGTCGAGGTACGTGAGGAACAGCACCAGAGGCGAGTCCCCGGCCCTGTAGTAAGGCACCGCCCCCTCCACGTCACCATCAAACTTAACTAACAGCATCAACGCCAGAAGAGAGCAGAGTTCAGTTGTGTTGTAAGTATTTACTAGTCGATATTCGGAACAGTTGAACTGATCGCTGATAAGGTCCTTGAAGTAGCAATTCACTGTATCATCAATGTCATTGAAGGTTACTTGAGATACATTGCAGTCTCCATAGAAGCGAACTTGGATGAGGTAAACCAATTGGCCGATGGGAACTCGTGTCTGGAAGGCATAATCCAGATACGTCACGGCTGGTCTGTACGTGATTTGCCGCTGTAAGTCTCTAAATAATACGGACAAGCAATAAATACTGGGATCGACATCTTGAGGAGCTTTAACACCGCAATCGGTGCCGTTGGAAGCCAGACAAAGACACTGCGAGTGGAAGTAGGCCGAAGGAACAGTCAACCAGGTCCTCGGTTTCGAAGTCGGATCCTTGTAAGCACAACGCAAAATATCTAAACTTGACTGCATCATATTGATATTGAAGCAATCATGTTGGTAACGTAAATACTCCTCAGAATCCCGCGAATAGATGACTCTGAACTTGGAACAAACAGAACTCGCCCTACCAGAGTCGGACTTTACTATACCCCAGGTCGACTGCTCTTGTGACTCGATGGTGTCGTAGTTCTCGTGCAGATATCTTCCGAATTCCTTGAACATATCAGAAAGTATTATAGCTTTGATGTCTGATGGGTCAATGGACGGATAGTAAGAAAGCTTCTCCGCTAATGACGAGAAGAAATTTCTGGTAAAACCGAAGGTTCCCAGTAAAGAATATATACATTGAAACAGGAACTGCTGTATGATGTCTAAAGTTGTTGGACCAAACGTCATTCCTCGTCCAGTATCATCTTCGATGAAGCTGTTGACCAGATTCTTTACCCGAGCTTCATGTGCCGTGGTGCAGTTGGCATGAACCACCTTGCAGAGGTCCAGCCGCTGTTGGATGCAGTCACTGGACGACTTCTGCAGACCCGTCAGGGCGGCCATTCTCAACTTTAATTTTAGCCTATCCACCAACCGAATACTCACACATGTCACATTCTGCAACATTCATCGTAAAGCCAGGTAAGTATGGAAAAGCGTTTAAAGTTATAGTTTTTGTTCTTATTAGAAACCAAGTAATGTGGATAATCATGTGGATGAACTTAATAGGAAACTGCTTCGTAAGGAGGAGGAAGAATCATATATAATCATCGTACTTACGCTGGGCTCGACTTCTAGGCTCACAATCGGCATCCGCAGATGATGACCGCAGTGCTCATTAAGGTCCTCATAGATTGACCGCAGAGTCACGTTGCCCAAGTAGGATGCGAATTCGGTGAATATATTTGACTGTATATTGTGTAGATACTGAAGAATCTGGAAGGAAATGCAAATGGGGAATAACTAGAGAAGGCTATGATCAATCAACGTTTATTAATGAAATTGGATTGTATGAAGAGGAATCCAGTGGCGTGGAGCGCAAGCAGTAGCCAGGTGCAGTCACGAGGAGTGGAGGGACACAATGTGACCATTTACATTCAAAATTAGCCCGCGTGAAAACCAACGTCAGCGTTTGTATAAATGTTAACTTTTTAGAGAATATTAAATTAAATAAAACCAGTAAGACAGTCTCACTTGTTTAATGGTTGTTTGTGATACAGGAGCCTTCGACGTAAGTGTCATATTCGTCAAATAAATCATAACAAAGGGAGACAATTAGCTTAACGTTAAACAGTTAAACCTATAACTGCTAGATGCAAGGTTATCAACAAACATACATATTATATGAAAATATTGTGTTGCATGTCTCTCGTCAATTACAAAAGACATCAAGCGTGACTCAAGCAGCAATGTTATAAGGTGCTGGGATGTGCGTAGGCTACTAGAGTCCAGACATCCAAGTATACATAGTTCCACATCTAATATAAAGGCTAATATAGTACGATATATATATATATATATATATATATATAAGAACATAACTTATAATCTAATACATCGTATGTCTGATAAAACGGATGACATTTGCATAATATGTAACGATTTAACGTTAAACAAATCGTTACGTTCCAGATTAATAAAAATAGCCTAAGCAAATCTTAATTTATTTCTGGATAAATATTTATGTAAACTTATGCATTTTTTGAATATAAACTTATGCCGATACGATTTAGTATGTGAGGATAAACCTGTGTTAATCTTTGACTTGGCTTTTAAACTTAATTTAAGTTGATAAATTCACAATTTTAAAACTTTTTAGTAGTAAAGCCAATGTAAGCTTTCGTACATTGTAATAGCATAGGAAGGGAATTGAAAAGGGGGATGTGTAAGGTAGAGAAAGGTAGCCAAGGGTTAACTAGGGCCCCCGGGCTATGGTTTAAGGATCCTACCCCGTGTTTCACCTAAAGTGATGCAGGGAAAACCGTATAAAACCTGCATCAGGTAGGTCGGGCATTGGGTACTATTCTCATGCCTTTCCGAATGACGGGAGACGACTTTGCTGTGGGGTCGCAGCATTCCCTTCTCCATGTCACCGCCAGTTTTGGGAGGCAGTTAGCCGAATGATCCAAGGGATCAGCGGACAGCTCTTGCCTTATACCCAAGTTTCAGAGCGGCAGTTGACCGACTGATCCAATGGGATCGCGGGACATATGCTCAAGGTCTTCGACCCCAGTGCATATACCTCCTAAAATAGGTGAAGGTGTCTCAGCAGAAAGTGCGAGGCATTCCCGACATAGTCAGTTGAGCCCTGTACAGTTTTTACAGTCAACTTTATGAACTACAGTACCGTGTGTGAGAGAGAGTGAGTGTGTGAGAGAGAGGAGGGGGGAGAGAATAGGGAAGTTAATTCTCTCACACAGACGTTTTGTTTCCCTGGAGTAGGTTGGGCATGAATATCTTCCTAACATACTAGAATTAGATAATAATGATTTTTTATTTTAGTGGACTCACCTCATATGATAGGGGCGGCAGCCTGGATGAATTCACAGGGAAACTTTCAAATTCTAAATTAAGATTCTTTTTAGCCAATATTCCACGGACGATTAAATTTACAAATTGGTGTGTGTCTAGTTGGTGCCATTGAAGGAAGACGTCATCCAGCTGTAACACAAAAGGAATGTCACAATAATTTGCCCTTCTTGTTACCTCATCAATGGTAGATTTGACACCCACAAAGTTGACTAAAGTAGTAGGAATGAAGAACGATGTAACTGGGAAACAGAAGGCGGAACATCTCAGTGACTGACGTCAGCTGATACGTCGTATATAAAATTGAAAGTTAACGTATCGCTAAAGCCAGTTTCTTGGAAAAATTCTAAAAACACTGTGAATAGTTTACAGTTTAAAAATACTTTTCGAACAGTCCTTAACTCTGCATTTATGAATTAAAACATTCGAGACCTTCCCACCTCAGGTCGTAGTCAATCAAAACACAAGTAACAACACATTATACGCGTATAAGTATCGTTATAAATGCATAGAGTCAGCTTTATACGAAGGAAAAATCTCTACCGCAACAAGAGTCGAAACTAGAATGTCCACGGTTGAAGCCCTAACCACTGAGCTGGTCCGACGCGACATCTTTATATTAGCACAATACTGCCACTGCAACATTTTTGATCTAGACTTGGCTTCTGTATTTATGGAATCAATGATAATTCAGATTTTGAGAATTTTACGTTTTTTAATGTTGGTAATAGTGGTGTTATTTTAAGCAAAGTGATGGAACATGACCAATGACGTATAACAAATTAATTCATGCAAAAGAATTTGAGGTAAAAGAAATTTGTTTATGGTGATTGGTTGAGCGAGGACTTGCCGTAGTTGCCTCGTCTTCAGCTGCTGCTGAGCTGAACGTCGCCAGGGCCACGAGGACGAGGACCAAGACGCCTTCCATCTTGACGACAACTATCATGGAACTCGTGATTTGCTCAGGTTCCTTTTTACAGGATGCTGAGGTTGCAGATAACACTAGCGACATCCGCGTCTCAGTTTTAAATAACAACATATTACCACAACAGCAACAAGTAACATCCGTCCGTAGTGGCTGAGAAATGAAATTATTTATTGGCTGAATAACATAGATATTTTCCCGATAATAAACCAGAGGGTGGTTTTAGTAATTACTCTTAACCGCTGCTGTGGACTTCTTCACTAAATGACAGCGAAGAACTTGAAAATAATGATAATAAACCGATACACCAGGATGAGACATCTTGGTACACTGACATTGTCTGCGAACATGAGTCGGGAAGAATTGTGGAACCGGACTTCGGCTGAATTTTCGACGTGTTATTTGGAGAGAAGTTTAATTTTTCCTTTGTCGAATATCATCGCCATTGTGTATAATGATACACTTGCGAATTACATTTTATTTAACATAGGGATATGTCTTTACTAGAATGTAGGCAGTTTAATTATTTCATGTATGCATTCTACTGTTTTGGTGGAAGAGAAAAGACGTCTAATTGTTTTATAAAAAATATTTCAGTTATTGCAATTCTTATTTCTTTGATGATATTTAAATACTTGTTCAAGGGTATTCTATAATATACTTATGAATTTTTGAAATGTAAAATTGTTAAAATATCTTAATTTGTGTAACAGATGTTATGTTGATTTTAATAGCATAAAAGATCCTCAAGATGGTAGGTATTGTATATCATACTAATCAACAAAGCATACAAGTGTTTTCAAGTGAAAATATGATGGATAAAATATTTATGAACAGAAATATATTGTTTTTTCATAGATGTGGAAATGGTGTTTTCTCCATGATATTAAGAAACAACATCAAAAAAGTAACTATTTTCTTCTAATCATATATTTTCTGACTAAATTCCCCTCTTTTCTTAGAAAACAGACGTAATAAATGATATTATGTTAACAGATGGAATAATATTTGTTTTCTTCAGCATATAACGTTTTGCTGAATTCCAAATGTTTTTTGCGAAATTTAACTGATTCTAATTAAAACTTTATATTTTTTACTTAGTATAATATTACCGACCCCACCAACCACCTGTGACGTCACAGCCACCGAATCGTAGCGCCATCTGGTGGCAGAATTTGGAACTAATATCCCAGAACTCGTGTTGCTCTTCTACTAACAGGAAACCAAACGATACAGGCTAATTTTAACTTTGGCGCATGAGGAAGAGGTTGACAACGACAACACGAAATTTTCCAAGATTCGTGACTATTTCGAGGTTATGTACTGGGATGCAGTAAATAGACATACGGGCAACGCCGAGCACCCAGTTACTTTAAAAAATATATACACGACGTTTAACCCTCAACTTTTCCGTGAATATCTAATATTATTATTAACATATTAATTATTTATTGAGACATTTTGCATCATTCTGTTTGAAGTTTTAAGTTTAATTAAATACTTCTAAAATTAGTAAAATTCATTAAAAGAGAGGTTATAAGATATCGCTGATCCATAAATTATTCCAACAGCACAGGATATACTACATAAACGGGAATAATTACAAGAATGTGGCACTGGATGTGGATGGGCTCAAGTTTCTTAAGAGAAGCGTTAATTAACACGTTGAGCGCCATGTCGGCCACCGGTGGCCGACATCGAGTCATTCCAATTGCGTTGCGTATAAATTTCTATTTAGCGTGGCCGACTGCTAAGTATTTCTTCAACTTGGCCTTTGATTATCTTCAAAGGACCAAAAGATATGATAATATTTCTGAAATGTTGTTATAATAAAACTCATTTACATAAAAGTATTTATATTATCAAATAAAAATTAAAGTATATACCATCAAAGATATAAAACATCATTCTATTAATTACAGTAATAAAAAAGATCAATTTAAAATATGTTAAAATTAAACATCTTTTTTAAAATCATTGTAAGAAATAATGAGGCTGATTTGGACAGTTTGAACAATAGGTCTCTTACTGTTTTATTTTTACTTAGATGGAAATCGAATTCCTCCATCTAAAGGTAGTCCAATCCTTTTTATAAAATACAAACAAAACTTCGAAACAAAAAAGTAAACGATTTCGTTATGATACAAATGCTCATACCACGTGCTTGTAAATGTATGGATTGAATGAAAAGGGTACCTCTTACACGGCCAAGCATTTACTAAGCCTGTCAAACAGGACACCGCGCCAACAATGTGGCCGACGCACAAAAAACTCAATAACGTACCCCAAAATTACATCAAAATAACAAAAAAATTGTATTTATATATATTTGATAAAATAAAACCTAAACCACAAAAAAATTAATGCTTTAAGAAATTTCTATTGGCGTTCAACGAGTTAAGTTAAAATTATGGTTAAATTTAAGGATTATTTTACACTTCACAAGTTAATCATCTCGCTTGACAAACTTGACATGTGACGTCATAATGTACCCTGTAACACGTCCCATATGTATTTACGGCAGATTCCATTTTAGCCTGAAACGAGGGAAAGGAAGGGATCTAACTCTTTGGAAAAGAAACGACCGGGAATGAGGAATACAAACTTCATGGCAGTCGGACGACGAACTGTATACGAAGGCTTAAGGGACAAATGAGAGCAGAGGACAGCAGACGTTTATGTAGGTAACCAGCTCGTTCATACACTGACGCAGTTATCACAATCTGTTATTTCGTAAAGTCTTCTGTGCCATGAAGTTTCATCAAGTCAATACTCGAGGAAGTTGCGTTAGGGCCAGAGATATGAGCAACCACAGAACAGGAAAGCTTACACTTGAGCTTCTCAATAAACACAAAAAGTACTTGTATGTCAAATGCTTATTTGATACGAATTCTCTCCTCCCTTGCTAATAAAGGGTTGAGATTAGGGTCTGGAGAAGGACTGCCAAAATAATTGTCCATGAAAAGTATTAATTCGATGGAAATTTCAAGTTTTTTTGCATACATAAAATTAGCATTAGAAAGAAGTGAACAGAAGACAGAGGCCAAAGATGGAAAACGCTAAGCAGATTTTTATTTTTGATACGTAACTAAACGTTTTCATATATCTTTAAGACGAAATATATATACGTAATATCTGATACGTCATTTCATTTCTCCTAGCTTGAAAATATTCAGGATGGCTGGTTACCAACTTATTTAAGGGCAGTAACCAAAAAAACGTGTATAGAATAGTTGTAAATTAAAATAACTTTAACAACTTTTTCCTGTCATATATTAATGATTTTCTGGATCCAGTTGTTGTTGTGGTATTCACTCCTAAGACTGGTCTGACGCAAACCTCCATGCTAACCTTTCTTGCGCAAGTCTTTCCATGTCCTTATAACTAGCAAACCCACATCCTCCATAATATGTTTAGCCTATTCTATCCTTGGCCTCCATCTTCTGTTCTTACCGGACACACTTCCCTCTAATGCTAATTTTTCAAGACACTCATGTCTTAAAACGTGGTCTATTAATCTATCCTTTCTCTTGGTCAACGTTCTCCATACTTTTCGCTTTTCCCCTATTCTGTTAAGAACTTCCTCGTTTGTTATTGTATCCATCCATCTGATTTCCAGCATTCGCCTATAGCACCATATATCAAATAATTCTAATCTTTTTCTTTCGGCAACTCCTTTCGTCCACGTTTTGCACTCATATAACGCCACGCTACGTACAAACATTGTTAGCAACGATTTCCTAATATTCACACTTATATTACCCGCAAGAAAATTCCTCTTTTCCATGAAAGCCTTCCTTGCCTGTGCTATCCTACTCTTTGTCTACTATAATTCTACTACCCCTAGCTATTACGCTTCCCAAGTAGCAGAATTCCTTAACTTCCGTCAAGGATCCAGTTAAGAATGAAATTATATAAATAGAAGTATAGTAGACATAAAGAGTAGCATAGCGCAGGCAAGGAAGGCTTTCATGGAAAAGAGGGATTTACTTAGATGTATTATAAGTGTGAATATTAGGAAATCGTTGCTAAAAGAAAGTTTGTATGGAGCGTGGCGTTATATGGGTGCGAAACGTGGAAGATAGAATTTGCAGAATGAAAAAGAATAGAAGCTTTTAAAATGTGGTGATATAGGATAATGAGATGGGTGGATAGAACACTAACGAGGAAGTTGTAAGCAGAATAGGGGAAGAGCGGACGTCGACAAGGAGAAGGGTCTTGTGTAGGAAGTGTGTGGGGTAAAAACAGAAAAGGGAGGCGAAATGGAATACGCCAAGCAGATTATATTGGGTGTGGGACGTGGTAGTCATGTGGAACTGTAAAGGCTTGCGCAAGTTCGGTTAGCATGGAGAGTTGCATCAGACAAGTATTGGGACTGAATACCAACACAACAAATCAGTCATCTGTTCATCCATTTACATTTTATCTTATAAAGTCCACAAATATGGACGGAACGTTGTAGATGTCATAAACAAAAAATGATTATTGTTTACCGACAAACTTGCTATTTATTATATATTTAAAAAATTAATATTTGTTTTTATATGCTGGTATGAACGGGAGTTCGGCTGGAAACCGAACATTGCGTCACGTTGTAATTTATGTTGTTTATTAAACAAATGCCGCTCTGCGGATATATTATCATCTTTTTCGTTTATTTGTGAACCTATTATTGTCAGAAACTGTCACCTTTGTCTGTGGTAACTTTTCGGTTTTTGTATAATTGTATAATTATTATTTCTCATAATATTTCTCATAGGGCTCATATCATTACACTTATATCGAGTTACACATAATATATTTCTTTTCTGATGTCCAGGAAGTAGGTCTAAAGAGCGTGATCGGCTATATACCGGTCAGGAGGTAGCTCAGATGGTAGGGGAGGAATCTGTTGATCGATTCTTGGTCCGGGTCGAGATTTCTCTTTCTGTTCCCTAAAATAAATTTTATTGGCTTCATTTCTGAACTTCAATTGGAAGTTTTGTGATTTATTTAAACACTGACTTTCAATATCTCCCATAACCAATTTGTTGGTGGAATTTATTATCAAACTGGGAGAATTTTGGAAATAAAATCATCCCTTTCGACGCACATTGCTTTATTGTGTGTGTGTACTTGCTTATTTATAAAGGTTCCACTCCTCTGTGCATTGATATGTATGTGTCAGCTCATGGAGGAAGTCTCGAGGGAAATTTCGGACTCGTGAGCCGAGGACTGTGATTTCTCCAAGCCGTAACGCTGTTACACTCAAAACTTTTCTTGTGTTGTCGACACTGCGCCGTCTGGAATAATAAAGAGATTATCATGATTTCGTTAATACTACTGTATACTGTAAAGAAGAGGGCGTTTCGTGCGGGCTTACGTGATTCTCGAATGAGGAAAAGGATGGGGCGCCAGGTAATTTATCTATGAAATAACAAACTTTTAAACAATCAAGAACTATTTTTAAATTTCAGAGTTATGAGTTGCGTTGTCTAAGGCAGGACTTGGTCCAATCACTAGTCAAGTACTCAAATCACAACCAATCGGTCGACAAAATATTACTAATTGACTTTCCAAATTTCCGCGTTTATTCGGTCTGACGCCACGTATATGCGTGGCTTGCTCGTTAGTCGCTTCTAAATCACGTGGACCAACACGTCCTCCCACTATCTTAACTAATTCACGTCCACTCCTCTTACAAGAAGAAGGTCACCTGACCTCAAAAACCAATCACGTGTATGCATTTTCCCGCTTTGCAACGCCATATCACGTGAACACTGCATGGCCAAACCTTCTTCCCGCGTACACTTACGTCGACGACGACGTCACAATGATGTCTAGCCGTAGTCACGTATACCGACAATTATCTGGGGTTGTAAATTACAAGTTACAATAATTCCACGACTCAGGACCTGCAGTGATAGCTGACTGCAGAAACGCAGACTCGGGTTCGGGTCCCACTCAACACAACCATATTTATTTGTTTACTTTATTTACTTTGTTTGCCTTTCATTTCTAGTATTTTTCTGTTTCGAGAATGTTCTGCTTCCGGAATATTCCATGTATATATAAATTGTACTTGATTCCGAATCGGAGTCAGTCTTACGCAGTACGAACTTTGTACAGCACTTCACTGTTAAATAAACGTCTATAACCTCTACGAGTGTGTTTTATTCAATCTGACGATCCTTCAGAAACGTGACAATATATTCATCATTGTTGTTCAATCCAGTGCAAACAACGCAGAGTTTATGTTGTTATAACATTTTGGATCCAAGTCGAACTTCGGTGACGAAGTCACTGCCTCACAACACGAGGTTCCGGGTTCTAACTCCGGCAGTGCACAGAAGTTTGTCTGTCCGTGTAAGTATTAATAATCGCCAAAATCAATTAGTAAAAAACGCGGCAAAACATGTCAGAAAAAAACATATTTAATTAATATAAATACAACGTGAAGAAAGTTGAAACGGAACATGGAAAACGAATCATATTGCAATGAGAAGAAATAAAAACCCTACGCTTTTCTAATGATTTTAGTATTACCATCAGAAGAAGACTTGAAAACCATAATAAATGGGATGAACGTGGTCCTGGAGGAAGAGTTCAATATGAGGATTAATAGAGATAAAAGGAATTTTAATGGTGTGTAGTATGGGAACCAGTGGAATAAGAAAGGGCGTTAGATTGGGAAGGAATATTTTGAATGAAGTTAAGGAATTCTGCTACTTGGGAAGCAAAATAACTAGAGTAGGATAGCAAGGGCAAAGAAGGCATTCCCGAAAAAGAGGAATTTAATTACGGGTAATATGAGTGTGAATATTAGGAAATCATTGCTGAAATGGTGGTGTGCAGTGTTGCGTTATATGGGTGCGAAACGTGGACAGTAGGAGTTGCAGAAAGGAAAAGAATAGAAGCTTCGGAAAAGTAGTGCTATAGGAAAATGAAATGGGTGAGTAGAATCACTAACGAGGATGTTCTAAACAGAATAGGGGAAGAGAGAACAATATAGAAGACGTTGATCAGGAGAATTGATAGATTAATAAGCCACGTTTTGTGACATGAGGGTCTTGTAAAATTAGCGTTAGAGGGAAATAATAGAAGAAGGAGGCCAAGGAAGGAATACGGTTAGTAGATTAGGGAGGATATTGGATTGGGTAGTTATGCGTATATTAAAAGGCTTGCAATATATTGCGCTAGATAGATTAGAATGGAGGGTTGCATCAGACCAGTCTTAGGACTGAATATCACAACAACAAATACAACGTTTCATCCAAGTTTGTGGTTTTCTTACGGTAAATTTTTTAATAGATAAACTAACGTTTTTGTTTATGTTAATTATATTGCTGACATATTGGGAAAATGGTATAACTTTGACGTTTCTACAAGTGTTACATCATTCTCTGTCCCAACCGTTCATATTATTATTATTTGAGATTGATGTAACACTGGGAGTAGACTGGAGAAGGTAAATGACTGTGGTCCACGGTGACCGAAAGCTTATAAATTCAGCAACGAAGGTAAAATAAAATAAATATTTAACTGGAAAAATTAAGGATTCCTTGGCCTTAATTACCTGCAAGGCCATGCAAAATCCTTTCAATGCAATTTTAAAAAAGAAAATTTATTTTTCTCTCTTTTATGTAATAATCAGAAATGATCTTGAATCTTTAATAAAAACGTAAGAGTCATTTACAAATATTATTACCTGAGCAAATTGACTTACTGGTTTTGTAATTAAATTATATTAATAAAAAAGAATGGACCTTATAAAACACTTATTTATCATAAATCAATACCAAATGTACCACAAGATGTATCCTGTTACTGAAATAGGAGAAGACCCAACCATGTCCGTGCTAATTTAAATTTTGCTAATAATATTCTAAGACCAGCACAAACAAACAATTGTGAAAGGTAAGCGAAAATTTCTACGGAACTAGCTTTCTCATTATATTGAATTAATTAATTTAATAAACGATCCGCATAAATGATTTCAGTAGTCTGTCATTTCAAATATGCATTGGTTTTTTGTTACTGATTTTAGTAATTGAATTATTTTCTTGAATAAATAAAAGGACGCTAATAAGTCAGCATATAAATTTATTACTATTTAATTAACATAAATACGTTTCGTCTCCTTTTTGAGGCATTCCTCGGGCAAAAAAATTTAGCAAGTCATGTCATTTGCTTCTTGGCTCCCTCAGCCGAAAAGATTATTAAAAGAATTTGGTGTCGCGGACAGTCTTCAACGAAATCTATATTTATATTTTATTGAATGTAAATCAAATAGCGATTGTTGATATATCGATAGGTCGTCGCATTATCGATCTATGTCCTATGAAATTAGTGACAGTTCAAATTGTTCTAAACATACAATTCTGAAAGTTTTAATTATTTTATATACTAAAAGTCATTATTAACATTGCGAATAAATCTTAACGTTGACGATAATTACGAGGCTTTTATAAAATTGTGTTTTGAATACCGAGTCTTCCTATTTATCAACACTATCAGATGAAGTGAAACAGTTTTCTTAATAATATATATATTTTTAAATATACAGAGAAGTATTGCGTTTATTAATGGCCAATCAACCATTGGATATTGATCAGGACTTGGCTAGACGATTGTTTGTGGAGGGTGCTTTATTAGTATTCCTCAATGTACCGCCAAATACAGAGTTTGGAATTGACTTGAAATCATGGAATACTGGTGACAACTTTAAGGGAGTGAAAATGATACCACCTGGACTGCATTATGTATATTACAGGTGGGTTAGTTCCTTGTAGCATTTAAAACGTTGACACAGCTGTAACATAGTGCATCCTCAGAACTAAATATTAACAACAGACTTACCCTTAAAATACACCATACAGCTTTCCTTCATGAATTACATAATTTTATGTACCAATTTTTGCTATAAAGGAATATTCCCCAAATGTATACATCAAGATTTTCCCTTCATTGTTACACGTTAACAGACTGTAATGTCTCTAGTAGTGCACCAATCATAAGTTAGGGGTCTATATGTGGGGGATATAACTCCACCATTTCCCAAATTTTCATATATGTATATACTTTATTAAAGATCGAAGGTTTTCCCGGTGTATATTCTGAATAAACAATTCTTGGGTTTCCACCCAGGTTAAATGGAGTTTAAGCCACGACGTTTCGATGGCGTACTCTGCCATCCTTCTCACGGGTGGAAACTCAAGAATTGTTTATTCAAGTATATACTTTTCTGCTCATGATAATCTGAATAGTTGTTTTGCACTGCAAATTTCGTTTAGCAGGTGATCTGTTTTATACTGATTTGAATATCTACTGAACAGTATGTTAAATGTCACAGTGTCATGTAGACATTTTTTAAATTAAATATTCAATTTTATGTAATAAGTAAAGCCTTAAAAATTTACATCAATTATGTATTGTGTGAAAGAATTTTTCACCTGCAAAAATAATAATAAACAGAAACATTTGTTCCATGTTTTGGTGGGACAGACTCGTTTGAGCTAAGTTGTAGTAAAATGGATTTATACACAGATGATTATGTTCCTAGGAATGAAAGCTTCTGTTTTTTATTATTTTGAAATGTAAAAAATTCTTTCGCTCAATGAGTGACTACATAAATTTTAAAGGTCTTGCTTATTTCATAAATTACTGGACACATCTGATATATATAATATATTACATTACATGCAAATGTATGTGATTCATAAGTGTCACAATATTATGATAATATCAAGATTTGAATTCTTGTATTACATGTAAATATGCCCTGAACAAGGCAATTATTAAGAATAATTGAATTTTATATATTTCTGGTAAACTGATGAGTATTTATCATTGCGGTTTTCAGTTTTTTAAAAACTTTGTATCAGTTATGCCTTTTATTGTCTATTTAATTACTTTAAATAATTATAATGTTCCAGTCCTGTCGGTAAAGATGGTGATACAGCTCCTCGTACTGGTTTTATGTACCACTTCAAAACTGCAGAATTACTTGTTAAAAAGTGGGATATAGATGCAGAAGGTCTCAGTGCAGCAGGTAATATCTATTTATTTTATAATTATGTAAAGTAATTTTTTAACTAGCTTTAGTGATATATTTTGATTTTTTTAGGTTTAATGCATCATTTTGCTATTAACTTTATGATAGTATTGAATTATTGCTTAGAATATGTATTATCAGCAGCAAATCCCTACTTCTATTGTTACTATTCTAATATTACATTTTTGATATGCAATCAATGTCAATTTGTTCTTTATATATGTGGTTAATTGTTTTTTGCAGAAGTAGGAGAGGAAGAAACGATCCGAATCAGATCAAATCTATTGAATTTAGATCGATACATGGGGCCTTATCCATTTGAAATTTGGAAGAAGTGGAAATCACTTACTAATTTTATTTCAGGTATAATTCACAAATGAGATTGTAAATTTAGTAAATGTTATGAAATGGCTTTATATTACTATGCTGCTTATGTGGAGTGCAATTATATATATCAGAATTGGCACCTCCAATTTTGTTTCAATTTTATCTTACAGAAACCGTCTTAATATTTATTTTATTGTAGATTGATTATTAATGTACCTGTTTTTGTTGTTTCACAGCCTAATGGTGACCATAATGGTTGCAAGCTAGCCTAATTTTATTTGACAATAAACTTTGAGGACTATCGAGTGGTTTCTTAATTATTTTTATTTATTTTATTCTAAAACAGAATTCTGAAGAAATTTATGTATACTTCTGAAGTCCCATATGGGAGAACAAAGCATAGCATTAATTACATTAAAGTTCTATTTTGTAAATTTGCCATTTAAATTTATCTTTACATAAATATTTTGGAACGGGACTAGTTTGGTACTGTCACCTCATTCCCCTCCGTCGCTCCTCCCACTTTCCCTCCTTTCCCCGCTTGACTCGTGCACAGGCGTGTAATATCATCAATAAAAAGAATGGCTTAAATTTACGTGAAGGTGGAATGAGCTTTTTCGGCCAAATACGCTGGGCAATCGTGGGTGGCATCAACATTTTCGGCCTAATACATTGGGCGATTGTGGGTGAAGTGAGCCTTTTCAAATGAATTCATGGGATAGTTGTGTGACGTCACAAAACAGTAGAGAGAGACAGATGATGGAGCAGAGCTTGCGATGGGAGTGGAGGCATGATGGTATCGAAGTGGTTGTTAACCAATATTTTAATTGTGAACACTGAAAAACATTTAAATAGTAAATCCCTGTTTTGACTGAGCATTGTCATTCATTATTTTATTTATAATTCTTGATTTTCAATATTTTTTCAATATTCTTCTAGATTCACTTTACCAAAGACTGGCGCCAGAATGTGGATCGATACGATCTGCACCAGAGTATGTTGTAGTAGAAGAAACTGGAACTCCCAATCAACGAAGACGAAGTCGACCAAGTACTGTGGAAGACAGAGAGGAAGATCTTTTACCTCAGTTAAAGCCTCAACCTGAATTTGCTCTACGTCTAACGCCTTTACCTGAACGAGGGTTTCCCGAAGGGGCAACTCCTTCTGAAATAACAAAGCATTCCCTTGATGCAAGTTACCGTCTGGAGACTATGCTACAACATTTTGAAAGGTATATCTCTGAAATGTGTTGTAATATTTCAATTATAGTCACTGCCGATTATAATAATAGCAAAGTGTTTTGGCAATGTCCTGGTACAAGGAAACAACTTGGCTCTCACATGAGTAACCTTCTCGGAATCCATGTTGCCCCTTGAAAAACCAGCCTTTATTTTCAAGCTCCTTGCAGATGTACTCTACAATAAGGTGCTCCCACCATGAGGTCGATGGCGGATCACATGACCCCCAGCCCCAATCAAATGTCCAGCTTGGCCTACGGCATTTCTACCTAATTTGTAGAGGGTGTCAAGGAACTGGGCTCAGGTAAATGTTCTTTAATCCACCAAACTATGTATCTGATTCGCTCAGGTCTCCCATGTCCCACTTTGCTGTTGCCTTGATGTTGTTTCTCACTGAGTGTCTCCAGTGGAGAATATCTCAGCCGCTGATCAAATAAATTGGTGATTGCCACATACACTTGCAGATAAATGAATTGAACTACAAAATTATGAAATCGACATCAGTCTTTTATCACTTAGTTCTGTCACTGGCCGAACTTTGCCTCAGCCAGCATCAGGTGTGTAACTGTTCATCTCAAGAACCTTGAAAGCTATTGATGTCACACCATTATCATGTGTTTTCACATTATTTTGCCTGCCATCCTCACCCCTATGAAATTTTTATTCCCTTCCATTAGCATTGAAAGTAGACAACTATGTTGGGAGTGAAACTGTTAATTATAAAGATTCCAAAAACATTTATTTTATACTAATATCCGACATTTTTGCATCGTTTTTACAACCTTCATATTATTCCTCCTGCCATGGGGGATGGCTGCTATATAGTCTAATTCCTACAGTGTTTTTCCCTGATTGTCCATCATATGTGTACTACATTTAGTTAAATTGCTCCATGTGGAAAATTTGCATGCAAAGTTTCATTAAATATTTTCATTCTTCTTCATAAGATTCTACAACTTCAATTGTTGAAAGTTTTGGCCTGCACAAGAATTTTTCTCCACTCTGTCGAGGCTTGGATTTTCCCATTCCAGTTGTTTGCCCTCATCCTCTCCATATATCCATCCAGATGTTCTACCAACTGAGTTAATCCGAGTCGACGTCCAAGGACCAATTCAATATCTGTCCATTCCTGTAAACCTTCTTCTTTTTTTTTTCTTTTTTTTTTTTTTTTTTTTTTTTTTTTTTGCGAGGGCAGGTGAAAATCTTCTAAAGACACCGATCTCAGGGTCCGCACTGGATAGTAGTGTGGGATTCTACCCACTAAAAACACCTCCCTTTCCAACGATGACTGTGTGTATCTTCCTGTGGGACCGTCGTTAGACATTACTTCACAGGAAGCAGTCGTAGCGTCAAGCTCTCTCTGTCTCCTTTAAACACTATTATTTCTCTCTTTTTCGTAATTTCTTAATCTTTGAATTACTGTAGAGGCATATGCACTTACTTTATTCCAGGTATTAGGTGAGAGCAGCGTTAGGCTATATGCCTTACTGAGCTTCAATTGAAGTATTTCCACTTTGTAAGAATAATTTATAATATATTTCAGTCTATTTCATTTATTGGTCCAAAGGTTCGCTTTAAGATTTTTCTTTGAAAGACCAAAATATTCTTAAAGCATCCATGATATGCATGGATATGTGACAATTAGTCTTATTATTGTATAAATATCCTCAGACCAGCTTGTTTTTGAGAAGTTCTTTGTTGGCGAAATAAGCTTTATTGCCCAGCATGATTCATTGTTTGATCTCTTCTTCAACTGAATTTTCACTATTAACCATTGATCGTAAGTAGTTGCAAGATCTTAGCTGTTCTATCTAGTTGTCATTTATTGAAATTATTCCTAGGATATCTTGATTTTTTGTGCATCTGAAGTATTTTTGTCTTATTCATGTTTATGGCGAGTCCAGATTGCACTGACTCACTGCAATATTTTCATTACCACATGTATTTCATTTATGTAAAATTACTTGCTATTTCCAATCAGTTCCACTTCATTCAATGGTACTTGTAAATCTACAGAATCTCATTCTTGTCCTGTAATTAAATCTTTACTAAATGTCTTCTTAAGTGAAGGCCATCAAAATTTTTCTGTTAACATTTGAAGTTTTTATTTTTGGAGTAATATTACCTCATTGTATCTATTGTTTTACTAATTCCATTTCTGAAGCTGCTTCTGATTCTTTTTATTTCAGCCCTGAAGACTTACTTGGAGAGTTGCAGTTTTCCTTTGTCTGCTTTCTGGTTGGCCATAGCTTCGATGCATTTGAACATTGGAAATCATTAATACAACTGTTGTGTAACTGCGAAGCGGTCTTAGTACGCCAAACCAAGCTGTACTTTGGTTTTCTTTCTGTTTTGGAAGCACAGGTATAGTGTTCATTACTGTAATAATTTTTTTCGCCTATTATGTATTTTAAACAATATTTAAAAAACTTGTATTAAAAAAACTATTGTTTAGAAAATAAATTATCTGGTTTGTAAATAAAATGTGTTGAAATCAGATATTGTACATAATACATAGGCACTTACGGAGTATGTCAGAAATTATATGCAATGCATGAAATGTCTTCTTCTATGTCATCTACCTTCGATCTGCAGCCCATTCAGGGCCTTGGCCTACTGGATTGACTGAAGACAGTCAAAACATGACACATTCTGAATTTGGAATGACACGTGGTCAGCGTATCGATTCTCCAGCCATCTTAATCCCAAAGAATCAAATACACTTTTAATTCCTATCAGAAGTGTTGTGAATGACTGCAGCAAGTCATTTTAAATTGCTCTTGATTTTCTCCTTCATACCAAAACACTACATATTTTTCACATTTTATAACTCTACTGTTTAAAAGAAAAACACTTTTTCAACACACGAATTTGTTGCACATTAACTTTTAGTTTGAACAGAAGATACTATGCTTAGCTAAATGTCCTTTTACCACACTAAAATAAATTTCATAATAAAACAATTACAGATGGACGAAAACAATTTGTCAATTTCACAAGGATGAGCTCAAAAAGTTTTATCTTTTGGGTTTTGATTGGTGATAAAAAATAAAAAAATGAGACACTAATCAGAAGTGTTTTCTGCAGAAAGATAACTAATTTTTCCAAGTTAATATCTCATTTATTCATTAACGGTGCTCTCAATAGTTCTTGAAAATAAGTAAACATTTTGGAAAAATTAAATTTAATAAGAAAAAACTAGCACAACTTAATGTTGCATTCATTTCATTGAAATCTCTTAAGGTGAATTATATAAATAAAATCAGGAGATTTGCAGAGTTAAAATTTAGAGTGTGCTCAACACACAAACATTGAGACCAATTGCTCGGCAACAAATGAACCAAGCAATAATAACCTTGTCCAATTAAAAATGCTTCATGTTTTTATTTGAACAACCCTGTAAATTACAGTAATAGGTAGCAGGTTTTGTTTGAACACAAGCTGTCTATATCAATTTCCACTCTTTAATTTAAACTAGGAAATGAAACACCAATACCCGACTGAATAATAAACAAAGGTGTTGGGGAAAGAGGAAAGTGAGGGTAGGATGCCCGGCGTGAACAGGTTGTTTGACTCGTCAGACAATAGGACGAGACATAATCCCATTACACGCTGATGCACATCTCAAGCTTCATGAACAGAGTCAAAGTCTCAGTCAGTCAAATGTGACTGTTTCATCTGGTCATCATCTAACAAAAATAACTTGTTTTGTCGCTTGCAGTGTGTGACCAGCATGACTATTCAATAAACTGAAAGAGATCTATTTAATTAGTTTGTAATTCTTTTCCTTATACCCAACACACATTTCTGTTTCAATACCTTTCAAATTTTCTCTTTGCAGATACTGGAAGTACCTCAGGATTTCTTAGTTGACATTGTGGCTAGCAGCAATTTTGTTTACGTCAGTCTCCGTCAGCTGTTTCTGAATTTGAAAGAATCCTCGGGAGCGGAAATGCGATTAAAAGCTAAAGCAGCTCATTTCCGGGAGAGACTAACAAAAAGGTTCATGTGGGATTTTTCACACTTGGAAGAGGAAGATGATGATGATGCTCCAGTTGTAGTTGAACTATAGTGAAATTTTACTAAATCAGTGTTTATAAGGCAACTGTAAATAGCTTCATTGCTTATAGAAGACGTTACATCTAAATATATTTTTATCTCTCTTTCTCAAATGACATCTCTTATCCTATCCAGATGTAAGAAAATAATTGGGTAACCTTGGAACTGAAACGGCCCTTTCATAAATATTTGTAATTGATATGTATAAGAAGGTTCTCTTTTGCCAGAATTAATAATGAACTACTGTGAACAATGTGACTACTTCATTTGTATTGTGTCAGTAATGTTTTGACAGGAACCATAATATTCTCAATTTTTATTAATGATTAATAATAATTTTGCTCGATAAGTATTCTATAATGAAAGCTGCATGTGAAACTAGTTTTGTTGTCATGTGTTGAAACTAGGTTAACATAAGATCCATACTACTCATAAAAAAAAGATTGATGAAACATTTATTTTATTGTTATTAATGAAACACTTAAAATGAAATATAACAATCAAAGAGTAAATTTAAGAATAAAGGGAATGTCAATTGCTATTAATACCACACGGTGTGACCCCAATAGTAGAATAGAATTTTATTCTATGGTATCTACCTGAGTAGAAACATATTTAACTTCCATTGACTCGTCTGAAAATATACTGAAAGATTTCATACTCTCCATTGCATCCTCCTGAAACATAATTACAAAGTTTACTTAGAATTAATCAATTTCAAAGCATTCAAACAATTTAACTAAATTTGTTACATTGTTTTAATTGTTAATTCTTAATTTAAAGTATTATGCATCTGTTTTAATTAAATGCAGTTGTTTGCATGTTACAAACTGTACAGTACATATTAAGCTATTTTTTAGATCAGTACTCATTAAACTCGCTGATAACTAATACATTACTTACAATATGTGACTTTCGAAGAAAAAAAGAGTACAACAGCCAATACTCCAGAAAAAGATTAATAAAAACATGATTTAACCGTAGTTGTACACAACATTAGGGACCTCGTCTGGTATTGAAACTGGAATCAAGAAATTTATGACGCTTCTTTGCTTGTGCAACATGCACATATAAATTTTTCATCCTTTCCAATTTCTTTATTCCAGTTTAAATCACACCAGATGAGGTTCCTAATGTCGTGTACAATTACTGTTAAATACAAGTTTAATATCTACAATAAAGTTGCAGTAATTTTTATGCAAGAGAGTTATTTATTATCGGAAATGTGTTTCTAAAACTAAATAGAACCATGGATGAAGTCCAAAAGAGATTTATGGCACATTCTTGATTCAAGAAACAAAGAACAAAGAAACATTTTACAAGTCTTATGAGCTGCTATATAAACCATTTATTAAGACAATGAGCTAATATATTCAACAAAATAATTCAAAGAGAGAAGAATTGCTTCAAATTGAAGTTCACCCAAAGGTTGTGAAACTAAACTCACAAGAACAGAATGTAAAAATGTTGACCTGATCCCAGGTTGAGAAAAGTGTGATTAGTAAATTGCACATGAGCCTCAGCTTCGAGGTACACAAGAGAGGAGAGATCTCGCATTGGGTCCTGTCGTCAACACAGACTAGCTCAGTGGTGTGGGTAAGTGGGAGTTCCCAGGCAGGTCATGGCTTTTCCATTCTGATCTCCTTAAAAGTAACAAAAATGGAAGCTCGGTGTAGTAAATAAGTGATTACTATTATGAATGATACATTCGTGTATCATTAATACTGTACCAAGAAATAAAAACTCCATAGAGTGTCTTCTGGATTCTCAATCCACAGCTGGCCTTTGGCGAGGCACTATGTGACATTATTTTCAACTGAATACACCATAGCTGAAAACAGGACCCAATGCCTTGGTAATAAGCAAAGATCACAACATGTAGATGTTTAACCCACTCACCAGTACAGAGGTTTTTTTCTGTGAGGCTTCCATAGTTGTTGGCACCCAAATCATCTCGGCTTCTGCTAAAATCATTTCTCGTCCTAGTGCTCTATATGCTTTCTTTTTGTAATATTCTAAATCTGCAAACTGGAATACATTTTCGTCCCTAGTAGGTATCTGGAAGAAACAATTATTTTAAGACATACATACATTGTTTTTATTTTATTTTTTCATAGAACAGTGGACACCAGGATTCAATTACTGTGTGTGATTTTTTGTGAGAGATATACCTCTAGTTTCCCAGTAAGAATATAAGCTATTGCTTTTATTATATTAATGTGCTTCAAATTAAAATTATTTTCTTACTAGTAATGTTATATGCTAAATTAGAGTATGGTTAACAACATTCCCATAAAATTCTGTAAGTGGTTAAGCAGAAAACCAAAAACCATATCTGTAAATGCCGAATCCCACATGCTACCTAATCTACTTATCATATTCCATCATTTTCCCCTTCTTCTGTTCTTACCCTACACACTTCCCTTAATTTAAGTGTGCATAATTCAAAAAGAGAATCTTAGTTTTAAATCAGTCTTAAGTTGATTAAAAACCAAAAATACATATTAATATCATCTAAAAATAAAAAGACCAAATTTATTGAAATATTACAGTAATTTTTAAAACAATGATATATATATATAATAAAAAGCTATTTTTATTATATTTGTTTTGTTGTTGAAAAGTTATAATAATAGTCACATTTTATAATGTATTATTCTTTTAAAAATATGTTGTTTGTTTTAAAACAATTAATAAAAATTGCTTTCTTATAATGTATAATTATTATTGTTTAAATTGTAATGTTTCAATAAATGTGGTTTTAGATGACTATGGTAAGTTCCAAAAGCTCATTTATATATGATTAATAAAAAATTGTAATTGAAAATAATAAAATTTATTTTTATTTTTTTGCTAAAATGTAGACTGATACCAAGGTGTTATTCTCGTTTATATTTTGAAGGAAGTTAAGGAATTCTGCTACTTGGGTAGCATAACTAGGGATTGTAAAAGTATAGTAAACATAAAACTGGGCAAGGTAGGCTTTCACAAAAAAGAGGCAAGAACTGGAACACACTATTAAAGGATTTTGAAGACCACTGAATAAAATATTAAGAAAGGAGGCTTATACATAACCTCTACAGAAGGCAGTCAGCTATAATTAGAATAGAAGATCAAAAAAAGAAAGGACTAAGCCATGGATGTAGTCTGTAGCTCATGCAGTTTAACTTCTATATAGAACAGGTGATGAAGCAAGTTAAAACTGAATATGGAAAAGAGAGCAAACAATTTCCCTAAAGTTTGCTGGTGATATTATAGTATTAGGGGAGTCAGAATAAGACTTGGAAACCATAATAGGGTCCTAGAGAAAGAGTTCAATATGAGGATTAATAGAGCGATAACCAAGGTAGTGTAGTATGGGAAACAGTGGAATAACAAATGGTGTTAGATTGGGAAGGGATATTTTGACGGACATTAAGGAATTCTGCTACTTGGGAAGATAACAACTAGGGATGGTTGAAGTATAGTAGACATAAAGAGTAGGCAAGGAAGAATATAAGTGTGAATGTTAGAAAATCATTGCTAAAAATGTTTGTATGGAGTGTGACATTATATTGTTTTGAAACGTGGACGGTAGGAGTTGCAGAAAGGAAAAGAATAGAAGCCTTTGCAATGTGCTGCTACAGGAAAATGAGATAATGGTGGATAGGGTAACTAACGAGGAATTTCTAAACAGAATAAGGGAAGAGCGAACAATATGGAGGAGGTTGACCAAGAGAAGGGATAGATTAATAGGCCACGTTTTGAGACATGAGTGTCTTGTAAAATAAGCATCAGAGGGAAGTGTGTGGGGTAAGAACAGAAGAGGGAGACCAAGCACTTTAGGGTGGGTGTGGGATGTGGAAGTGAAAAGGCTTGCGCAAGATAAGTTAGCTTGGAGGGTTGCATCAGATCAGTCTTAAGAATTATTACCACAACAACAACATTTATAAAGAAATGGGCGTATAAGGACGATATTCCGATCATTAAATATGTTTGTCTTCATGGTATAAGGAGCATAAGTTTGGATCTCATGGGTCCACTGGGAAAGTACCACGAGCCCTCGTAAAGACAAGGCCCTTAGAATCTCGTTACCTTATGCGCCTCCGCTTGAAGGAACGACACCTCGTGTCGCTCCTCCTCTGGTGTCTTGATTGCCGCCCACGGAGCCTTGAAGTGGATGCCCAAGCCGAAGTACGCAGACCAATACACAGCCAGAGGAACCAAATGGCTCATCTTTATCGGTTCGCTGTTTATGGGTTGAGAGACTGCCTGACTCGGCATCCAAACTCCGTCTCTGCCCAAATACGCTGGCTGCGAGAAGAATAGCCATTCCGGTAAATTGTTAGAACCTGAAACGAATGGATCAACAGCACCATAAGGATAAACTGACGGAACTTAAATTATTATATACATAAGGATGTGTCGTGGCCGTGTTCCTGATACGGTCACTCCAATCACCCTCACTTGTGAGTTAATATTTCTCATACAACCAAGTTGAACAATATGGCGGCAGTTAGCCGTTTTGTGTTTTTCGTCTGACGTCTAGTCCCTTTTCATTAGTAAGTCTTATAACTTATTTTAAAAAGTTTATTACACTCTATTAATCTTTATATTGGTTGATAGCGAGTCGTTTTCTAGTTCGTCAAAAACGAAAATGATTTTCCCGTTATGGCCGCCTTGGTTCCTTTTTCTCTACCTAGCAATTAGTCAATAGGAACCGAAAAAGGGACCAACCAAAAAGCAATTGTTAACCAACCCTGCAAGAAAAACATTCATGTAATATTAGAAGAGCTGAAAGTTGGTCAGGAGGACAAATATAATTTTGGGTGAAGAGTTCTCGGGATTCCAGTCGGGTGAAATCGTTTGTAGTCCACAACGTTTCCATGGCTGACACCGCCATCATCTTCAGGTGAAGTCAAGATGCTGACGGTGTCAGTCATGGAAACGTTGTGGACTACAAACGACATCACCCGACTGGAATCCCGAGAACTCTTCGTCGGGAAAATCTATAAAAATATTTTTATTTGTCCCAACTGTGATCGGTAGTGCTTCTCTTCAATTTTTAAATAACATTCTTTGTCATGGACAAGTACTTCCGGACCAACTTTGAATAAAAATTACAATTTGGTTGGCTATCATGTTAACAATAAGATTATTTGATTTTAGCGGAACTGCGGTATTAAAGTGAAAAAAACAGACAGGATTTGGAAAAGGCCTGATTGACCAACATGCGGACTTTTGGAATTTTGTTTTTTTCCTAACAATAAAACTATATTTATGACCATTAACCTAGACGCCTATGTCATTATTTTTCCAAAATGGCTACCACAAAAATCCTCAAAGCTTGGCGTTGTTGGTCATACGGAGGCTCGTGAGTATTTAAAGCTATGCTCTACATAAAAATATTAATTATACTACAACATCTACAAGGTTGTTGTTAATACTCCGCGACCCGCTATGTTTGTAATTTCGTCACCATCACGTGTAATAGAAACGAAAGTTTAAAATTGTAAAATTATAAAACCATATTGGCGCAAAATCCTAACACGGCAGTATTTTTACTTATTACATATTTTTAAATAAAGATATTTAATTTTTAGGAAAAAGTCACATATTATGGGAATATCGTATGCAGGATCGTACGGTAATTTTCTCGGAATTATGACAGTCTTCGAAATGCCGCCTGTTAAACGTTTTTTTTAATAAACTTTGACTGAATTAAATAAACGTCAACAAGTGCATAAACAGTAATCTTTTTATTAATTCGTTAAAAAAAATTAAAAATTGTATCCTGATGAAGTTGCCTGCAGCTACTGTATGTCAGCACGCTAACATTGGCGGCACTGTACGTTTGGTAGCTCATATTATTGCAGAGGTGTGAAACGGTAATATTGCGCATGCGCATTTCTCATTCCATCCAGACAAGATTCTCGTGCTATGAAGAATGTAGCCAAGATATACACGGGAAGGAGCGCGCTGGAAGGCGGACAGTTTAAAGTCTTCGAAATCGAAGCAGAAATTCACACTCTTAAAATAATATTATTTTACAGTTTCTAAAAATTACAAAACAAATAATTCCTTCTAAATTAAAGCATGTGCGGCAGCACATGAGCTCTCATGCCGAAGCCGCCACTGACCTTATTTATTCGGTATTTCACAAAGTGTAATGTTTTATTACAAGACTCCCCCTTCCAGAGGAGGGCGACTTACCGTTCGAGAATATTCCCAGAGAAATAACTTCTCCGTTTGAAGGCTTTTCGGAGAACCAGAGTCGGAGAAGCGTCATGATAGATCTAAGCTTCAGTAAATATTTTCTTTCGAAAGGGACTTCATCCTGGGGAAAAGGAAACAGTAAATTACTTTAAAGTGAATCATCTTTAAATTAAAATATCAAGAAACGCTGTTTGGTTTGGCTTCGTTTCTTCAAGAATGCGAATGAGGAGAGGAAAGTGATACTTTATTAATCTTAAATGATATATATAGTCTCAAAAAAATTATTGCATTTGAAGGGAGTCAAACCTACACTAAAAAGAGATTCGAAGACTATTTTTCAACCATTTTCAAGCTAATTAAATCAAATAAATTAATGCCCAAATGAGGAAGTTTTTTCCCGTAGGTATTTCTCCCCATATTGACTGCGTTAGGAATGCCTCGTACTCTCTCCAGTATTTTTCAAGGTTCTCTAATGCCAAGGCACCTTCATCTATTTTAGAAGATGTATGTACTGGGGCCGAACACCTTGCTCATTGCGCATACGGCAAGAGTTGTCCACTGATATTGAAACAGTCGGCCAGCTGCCTACTAAAACAGATGAAGACACTGAGAAGGGAATGCGACCCCACAGCAAACTCGTCTCCCGTCATTCGGAAAGGCGTGAGAATAGTACCCAATAGGCCGACCTAACTAATGCAGGTTTTCTCTGCATCTCTTTAGGTGAAACACCTAAAACTATAGCCCAGGAGCCTTAGTCAACCCTTGGCTAGCACATCCCCGCTTTCAAGTCTCTTCCTATGCTATTAAAGGGGAGTTGCCTGTTTCAGGATCAGGAAGAGAAACAATAATAATACACAAACTAGTGACAGTAAATATTTATTTCAATTCATCCGAATTTTCGTGGCCGTATTTGTTACCTCGTGAGATAAATTCTTCATGTTACTACAAAATATTTAGAAAATAAAACGTAAAAAAATATTAAAATTTCCAGTTCCTTAAAAACATCACTAAAAATAAATATTAAGAAAACTTACCATTTTTGAAGGACATTATAAATTTTAGTTACGTATCCGATTTAATTATTTTTAAAACAAATTTAACAGCATTCTAAGAAATTCAGATGATAGAAATATTATAAGTTTCCCATTTTTTCTGTTTAGTTTGAAATTTCAAGAAAGTTAAACTGTTAAAATATTTTAGCAATAAGATTTTTTAGGGTAAGAGACAAATTATGAGAGTATAGTAACAGCGGATGCCAGAAACTCGGAGTGTTAAAAACGACTTTTTAGGGAATCAGGCTGGGGGTAGGAGAAACGGAAGACCCATAGAAATGGTGGCTTGACAATACGGAAGAAGACCTAAAAACAAATGGGGAAAAGGAAGTATATGGACAGTAAATAAATGGAGGTTCTTCAATTACCGTAGCGCTAACCAAGAGGAATAATTCTGGAAAAAAAATTGTTGTTGTGGTATTCAGTCCTAAGACTGGTCTGATGCAACCCTTCATGCTCACCTATCTTGCGCAAGCCTTTTAATTTCCCCACAACTACCATATCCTACATCATCCCCCCTCCTTAACGTATTCCATCCTTTGCCTCCCTCTTCTGTTCGTGCCCCACACACTTCCCTCTAATGCTAATTTTTCAAGACCCTCGTGCCTTAAAACTCGGCACATTAATCTATCCCTTCTCTTGGTCAACGTCCTCCATATTGTTCGCTCTTCCCCTATTCTGTTTAGAACTTCCTCGTTAGTGATTCTATTCACCCATCTGATTTTCAGCGTTCTCCTATAACACCACATTTCAAAGACTTACTATTCTTTTCCTTTCCGCAACTTCTTGCGAAAGATAGGTTAGCATGGAGGCTTGTATCAGGCCAGTCTTAGGACTGAATACCACAGCAAACAACATCTGTCTCTGAACACCACTCATTTCCATCCGCTTCCGTGTGCGGCTTTATTTTCTGCATTATGCGGCCTTCCCGAAATTTACCACTACTTCCCGGAGAACCTCCACTGAAACTTTGTCCGTTGCCATCTGTCCATCGACCGCTTCCAGGTTTTCCGGCCCGTGAAGCAACCCAAACATTGACCTGTTCAGGATCGACAGAGGTCACAAAATATATCGGAGAGCCTTGCCTTATGACTGAACACGCCGTACCTGTGCGTGGGCGTGGTTGGTTCCTTTGCCCGAGAGCTTGTACAGCATCCGCCTGAGCTGCACGATCCACTGGCCCTGGGGCAGCGTCGAGTTGGGGATGTTCTTCTTGGCGCGAGCGTTGGGCTTGAGCCAGGCGACGCCCGTGATGCACGACTCCACGTCCACCATCTTGTTGAGTCCGAGGAAGCCCCAGACCGGAGCCGCCAGCACGCACGACGGGGGAACCTTCAGCTCCGACACCACCCTCGACAGCTCCTCCAGGCCCACGTCAGCGGTCACCGCCACCACGTTGCGGGGATTCAGCCTGGACAGTTCAAACTTACGGTCACCAGTGCGTCACAGCTCCGTCTTATAACTCTAATTATTTGATAAATAAACAATTCTATTTCAATAAACAAACCCAGCTATATTTGTCCCAATTCATAAAGGGGGAGACCGATACGTCTTACGTCGGTGGTTTGTAAGCTGATGGAGGACCTTAACGTGGAGTACATCCGTAAGTAGCTTGAAAATAACGGCTGGTTTTTCAAGGGACAACATGGATTCCAAGAAGGTTACTCATGTGAGAGCCAAGTCATTTCCTTGTACCAGGACATTGCCGATGAGGTTGACAAAGTGATGCCGTCATCATAGATTTTGCAAAGGCTTTCGATCTTGTACCTCACGACATATTATTACAAAATATGTCCAAAATTGGGACTGCTACTCGACGGGTTTTATGGATTAGAGAATTTTTTCGAGACCGACAACAATATAGGGAACGAACTATCATCAGTTGCGATTGTTAAATCGGGAGTGCCGCAGGGTTCGGTTATTGGTCCCTTATTATTTCTAGTCTACGTAAATTTCATAAGTTTCAGGCATTAATTCTCAGGTGCGTCTTTTTGCTGACGACTGCGTAATATATCAGAAAATAAAAACTGTCATCGATGAAGAATTTCTACAAAAAATTTACAAACAATAAGAGATTGGGTACTTGTTAACAAAATGAAAATAAATTGTAACATGAGCAGGTCAATAAGCTATTGTGGGTGTCCCGTTGAAATAGTACTTAATTATAAGCTCAGCAGTAATGAAGTGGTACAAGAAAATAACTGTAAGTATTTGGGTAAGGTAATGGAGGGTAAGAGTACGCACTTAGTGGTTGATTTGATGTAAAAATATCAACACCAAACTTTATCACAATGTTATTTAATATTTAGTAATTAATCACAAAACGTTTGATAGGTTCGCAATAAACGAGCTTGCCATTAAAAATATTTTAAGAAAAAATGTCATTTGCGTATTCTTGACCTCCCATGATTTCTTCCGTATTAACCGATTTGTGACGGTTATACGGTTACCCTAAAAACCCTTTCGCGTTTGTTAGAGTGTTGGTTTCCCTCGCTAGTAGCACTGTAAGGGAAAATTGTAGAGAAGAACAGTGAGTGGTAAGGTGAGTAACAAAACGCGAAATAAAGTTAAGGTAAAAGACTTAAAGCGTTCAATAAAATGCGTGTGTCTTCTTCAGTTGGTGGAAATAGTGTCCTCCAGAAGGTTACCTGTTTGATAGAGCTTCGGCTAAGACTCCGGCGACGAGGCACAGAGGCCAGTCACGGCTCGGAGACGTCACGACGACGCGGCAAGTCGTTGGAATGGACGACATCAGCAGCTTCTCAGCCAACTTCAGGGTGCAGTACACGTGGCTGCACAACCATTCGTTCAGTGAAACGTCAGGATCTCGCTCTGTTCTGAAACACAAGCACGAGTTCTCTAAGCTGGCCTGACAAATACGCAGATCTTCTTTGGCTTGATGAAGTCTTCTCCGGTGACATTGGAAGTTCCTAAGATCTTTGCTTGTTGAAGTCTTCTCCTGTGACATCCTTAGATCGCTCGGTCGCTTCCGTTTTGGCCTTCTTGCAATTTTTAATTTCCATAAAATGCCTCAAGGGTGTTTGTGTGATTTTTCCTTTTCTGTGGTTATTAATACTTTTTTCAGTTATGACACCTTTCGAATTGTGGTACTCCATGAAGCACAGGGCACTGTTGACCATACTTTTCTTTGTATTTTTCCAATATTAGACTTGTTGGTGCATTCCTCAGCATGAGCCTCTATTGGATTAAGAATTGCTTTGTATAATAGGAGTTTATTTTTAAGTGGCAGTTTGCACCTCCTACCCCATGATGATTTCATGATTGGCGATCAGCTAATAGAGTATTTACTTGTTTATTCTCAATGCACTATCCTCATACACTTCATTCTCTACATATGTCCTACAATCATAAAAGCCTCTGTAATGTATGTCTCCTGGGTGTTTTGATTTGTTTAGTTGATAGAAGTTTTAGGTTATATTTTGAATAGGAATCGTCTTTATTTCGATTTCTTGTCTGAGTTTTCTGTCATTTTGGTTCTGCGCAAGGGGTATTATTGATTTTAGGAGCTAATGTGTCGTAAGTTAAGTAGAAATGTGGCTTGAAAGGTGAGAGTAGGTGTGTACAGTTGGTTTTTAAAGTACATTTCCATTGTAACGGAGAAGTAAGGGTTGAATTCTGTTCCTTTTTTAGAAAATTTGGAATGGAATCAGTGTCAGCTTGTGCGAGAGTAATGTGGGTAGAATTTCAGTTTGGAAATGTCAGCCGTGAGTTGGATTTATTATTGATTATATCAAAATGCGTAATGACTAGCATTCTGCTGCATATTCATGACCTTGTATTGCCTTACTGTGGTTCATCAAATTTGTATTTTCATATATTTGTTTTAATAAATTCTTTTATTTTAATGTTAACATTAAAAATTGTCTTTATTTAAATTAAAGTTAACTTCCCCCAGGTTCCGACATTATAATAGGTTACTCATTTCTGATATTTATCTGTGTAATATAATGCTTACGCATAAAACTCAATTTTCTCATACTATAATGCATCTGCTCTGGCTTTAGCTCAGTGATCTTTCTACCAGAACTGTGTAGTAAATTGAGGACTAGATAAAGGTTTTAATTTTGGTTTTGTTGTTTACTCACGAATAAACAATTTTTTTAAAATTTGAATCAACATGGAAATGCACATCAAGCACTCAAGTAACAGGAGTATCTGGAGGGAAAAATAAAAATTCATGGGATTTCTAATTAATGAAAGTGTTTTAAGTACACCGTCATTGCCGCCTTATAAAATTGTCTACTCTATTCTATATTCGTAAATTGTCAAAAATATATATGAATGTTGGACGTACGTCGACCCAGGAATGTGCATAATGAGCAACAGTCGAGCGTGCTTCATGGTTTTCTCTAGAGACCTGATGATATGAACACCACCCTTCAGACTGAAAGAGCATTCTTCAACAACTTCCTTCACCTTTGCTCCATCTTCTTCGTAAATGAGAACCTTTAATGAAAACTTAAATTAATACCTACAACCAGCAAAAAAACTTTATGTAAATAAATTAGGAATTTATGTTAGCAAACACACGGACTGAGACTTTATTATTAATACAATCAACAAGCAACGTTTCGGTACCTACCTGTACCTTCTTCAGGTTTGTATCCTCTCGCAACAAGTTTACGCTATCAGATACGATATATTTAGAATTATTACAATGTACATAGTAGTACAGGAGCCCCGGGAGAACTTAAAAATTTGTTAATTTTGGTTGTAACAATTTTCTATACATATTCTATCTGATAGTGTAAACTTGTTGTGAAAGTTAGGATAAAAACCTGTAGGGGTACTGGTAGGGAACGAAACGTTGTTTTCATTCAATTCATTCCATGATTTTTACTTTCTATTGCTGTGTCAGATTATTTCTAAAAGTATTTTCCTTCCCTGATATTCATTATTGTAAATGTGTCAATATTTACTTTAATCTACTCCATGCCAAACTTATTTACCACTATCCTTATGTATGTTCTGGTGTCGCAGACCTTGGGCTCTGATCCTATTGGAATCAGTGGCTAGCCGCCTCCTAAAACTTGTGGAAAGCAAGGAGAATAGAATGCTGCAACCCCACGCCAAATTCCTCTCCTGTCAGTCACGAGGGTGTGAGACAAGATCCCCAAGAACATGAGCTACCTGAGTGTTTTACGGTTTGACCTGCATCTCTTTCAGATTATTAAATTACAGTCCGAGAGCCCTAGTCGTCCTTGGCTGCCCATGCTCTCCATTCCGCATCCCCCTTTTCAAATTTCCTAGCCATGCAATTAAAGGGGAAATGACCCTCATCAAGGCTGATACCAAAGTAACATATTTTAAAGTCTCGTACAACTTGTTTTAAATTTACAACACTCTGCTAAATTTCATGAGAAAATCAAGAGACACTATTGGACGTTTTGTGATTGAGGGAATTAAATAAACACCGACATAGGTACCTGGAGTGTTTGTGTCCCCGTTAAGGCACAGGGAGAACGTTTTATTTCCTTAATGCTAAAATTTGTCGAATTTTTCTTCCTTCCTGCATGGCTCTACAGCCCATTGAGGGCGTGGGTCAACCGAGTCGACTGCGGACTGTCATCCTGCATGACACATTCCGAGTTTGGAGTGACAGGTGGTTAGCGTATCGATCCTCCAACAGTCTTAATCCCGCAGGGATCGGTCCTCGGCCCCGTCCTGTGGAATGTGATGTACGACGGGGTACTAAGATTAGAGATGCCTGTTGGGGTTCGTATTATAGGGTTCGCGGATGACCTAGCGGTAGTCGTCGTGGCGAAGCTGCTAGAGGAGGTGACTAATGCAGCAAATGACGCAGTAGAGACCATCAGGCGGTGGCTCCGAAACAGAGGCCTTACGCTAGCTGAACAGAAGACGGAGGTCGTCCTAGTAACGAGTAGGAAGAAATCACCGTGAGAGTGGGGAACCAGAGGATAGTTTCCCAGCCATGCCTCAAGTACCTAGGAGTATGGGTCGACTCGAGGCTGACTTTCGGGGAACACGTCAGGAGGACAAGTGCAAAGGCAACGACGGTTGTCAGGGCCCTGGCTAGACTAATGCAGGAGGATCCCGACAAAGTCGGAGAAGGCTACTAGCGGCTGTCATCAACTCGGCCCTACTATACGTGGCCCCCAACTGGGCGGAAGCCTTGAAGACGGAATCGTTCAGGAGGAGGAGGATCGCTGGAGCTTACCGCACAAGCGCGCTAAGAGTCGCCAGTGCATTCAGGACCGTCTCATACGATGCAATGTGGGTCATCGCCGGCATGAAGCCCATAGAACTGGAGGCAGATGAATGCAAGCGGCGATTCCATCGAGCCCGCCTCAACGCCGAGTTAGACAGAAGAGTCATCGCGGCGGATGAAGGTCGAGAAACCATCAGATCCTGGCAGGACCGCTGGCACCACTCTGACAAGGGAAGATGAACATACCGGCTGATTCCCGATGTAGGAACGTGGGTCAACAGGAAACACGGCGAGCTGAACTACAACCTCACTTAGTTCCTGACGGGACACGGATGCTTCAAGCAATACCAGAAGAAATTCGCCATAATAGAAGATGGAATGTGTCCAACATGCACAGAAGAAGTGGAAGACGCGGAACACGTTTTCTTCGACTGCCCTCGCTTCAACGAAGAAAGAGCAGCAGTACAGGAGCTTCTCAGACGTCGAGTGAGGCCTGAAGATATACTTCAGGACCAAGAAAGCTGGGACGCAGTGTCACACTTCGCTACGAAGGTACTGGAGAAAGACAGCGTCTAGAAGCCAACGGCGTGTAACAGCGAAGTGAATGTGCTTGTAAGTGCCTAGTCGTGAGTGCGAGTGTGTATGAAAGTGTATGTGTGAGTGTACCCTATAGTGTCAGCGAGAGCGAGTGTCTGAACGCGATGAGCCATCAGATGAACGATCGACGGAAGCAAATACATCCGAGTGAATGCGTGTGTAATTTGAGCGGGTGAGTGAATCTTGTGTAAGTGAGATAATGTATAGTTTGCCTCTAGGATGAGACGCGTGAATTTAGGCTAGTAATCGTTAGGAATAGCTATACTATAGTTTTATTGTTATTTAATAATTATTATACCAATGTGCGCCCATTGGCAATCCAACCCCTCGTGAAGTAATGCCTAACGGCGGTTCCGCGAGGAGGTAATTTGTAAAGGGAGGTGGTTTTTAGTGGGTAAAAATCCCACAGACCGTGTAACTCGGGTTTCACGGCGTCTTTGAGAGATTTTCCCTACCCTCGATAAAAAAACAGTTTTAACCCCATGACGACACAAACATCCAAGCCCACGCCAGGATTCGAACCCTGGACCTCTGGGTTGTGAGGCAGCAACTAGAGGCTAGCTAGCCACTACACCACACGAGGTTGGCAATTATTATTTTATCCAACGTTAATATTATTTATTTCGCCCCCCTTTTTCCAGGGTAGTGTGGAGAGGGAGTGATAATAGTGGGGAATAGCTCATGATAAGTCAACGTAAAAATTAAAGTAAATAACAGAATACGTAAGTGTGCCTGGGCAAGAGTTGGAATCTCCAGCAGAGAGGCGATGAGCGCTAGAGCGATGGGCAAGTAACCCTGAGAGAGACCCACGACCACGACGGAAGGAAGGCTGCGTTTCTGGCGGACTCGTCTCCACGTAACGGCACGATCCCGCTCTTCTTGCCATTCCTACAACAGCCAAAAACATGCTACATCAATCAGTTTATAGCTCTATTATATATATTGTAATAAACTTTATTATAAATAAAGAGTAACAAGTGTGTGGTGTTTGGTATTTGTTTACACCGCAAAAATATTATTATAACAAGGAACTGTTAAATAATAAAAAGAGTATATTTAATTTGAATATATTCCATTTAATTATGATGATATTACATTATAAAATTTCCAAAAGAAATATAACTCAAATTAAGTTTTAGTAAAAAATATAAATTTACGAATATCAAATTGGCTCAGTCTGTAAAGCAAAAAGAATCTATGCAGCTTCTAAAAGGCTACTCCCGGGAACGTGGGTGACAAACGATGTAATTGAAATAAAAACAATCGCGAATCAACGAGAATGGTTTATTTGGAAAAGCCGGGAAAAATGCCGTTACCAGACGTTCTGCCTGGTGACGTCGTTCATGGTTTGCCGTTGCCGGAGGTTCCTTTGCTGGACACGTCTCCTCTAGCGCCTCTTCTTCAGATTAAATCTCCATCAAATGTTATCTTTTTGTTTTCCGTACTCCCATCAAATGAATCTTCTTTGTCGAAAACATGCCGAATTTAGCTTTTACGCATGTTGTTTCCTCAGCCACTGCTCTCTCATCCCGTCTTTCTCAGGACAGCTCCCGGGACCGACTGTCCCAATACAATGCACTCCAGGCAATAAATAATGTTGTAAACGGCGACGTTTCCCGTCTACTCGGCCTCACCAAACCACCCTCGTTTTTCGTCCTGCTGTACGCAAATAACAAAAACAAAATTATTTTTGCTTTAACCGTTCAATGTAGGGGTCATGAGTCACCACAAGTGAGAAAAGGCATTCTTGGTGTTTCTCAGGAGAAAAATTGTTAAACTGATGTCATTAAAGTAATGAGCGATGCAATGAAGGGAATGCTCTACAGCGAGAGAACCAAACGAAAATTGGATAATTGACCAGTGATGGCGATGGAGGAGTTTCCCTCGATGGCGTGAGCAAAGACTAGTAGACGAGAAATAGTCTTCGATTAACGTTCAGTGGGCAGTCTGTAAGGAGCAGATATCCCCAGGAATTTGAAACAGACAGACCTGGAGAAGTCATCCACATATTCAATAATAGTTGGTGATAATATCACGACGTTGGATGGTGCACACGGGCGAAGCCCTTGATAAAGACGACACATTTTCACTTGCATTGTAGTGCTCCTCGCTATCCCTTTTCTACAATGTCTGGCGGTTTTGGAAGAAAAGTTCATATTTTTTGTGTTATTGTTGCAAAATGCCATGTCGTTTATTTTATTTAGTCAGTGAAAAGTGCATGTGAGTTGAATGAGAACCATTTTTATAATCACAGTTTGTATTATTAGATACCATAAAGAAAAGAGGTATGTTAAAGACGATTGTGTAAACTCTGTCATAACATTCTTGTGCCATCAAGTTTCAAGGTCAATAATTAAATATTCAAATTGTGTGAAGGTATTTCAATAAATATTTGTTGATTGCATCGTGTATTGTTTAAAGTTTACAGATTTATGATGATAATGAATTTAAGCGCCAATAATTTATCGATTTCAATTTAATATACAATAATATTTCATTTAAATTGTTGAAGTATAATTCTCTAGTAATAATTAATTTTATTAAATTTTTAATTACAAAAAACTTATTAAGAGGCCCAATTACCCCTATTACAAGAGTTCCGATTGCAAATGTAAATAATTTGATTTTATTGATGACATTGTTATTAATTTAAAATACCTATGAACAATAGGACTCCAATTAAATTATTAGAAGAATATAAGTTACACTTAACAATGCAGGACAGCTTGCGAGTTGCAATTGTTGAGGAACGACGCAGCCCGGGCCAACAATGTAGTATGGCGAGACTTTAGGGAGTCGTCATGGGGTAGTGGAAGGAGCAGGTTGTGTCGGCGGGATGACGAGAGAATGACCACGCCCTGCAGATATAATTTTTTCTCATGCTCTGATAGGAATTAAAACTATTAAAATCAATTTTGGTATTTTTTTATGGAAAATACCTGACGCCCTAAAAGGAATTGAGAAATCCTCGAATACGGCGGAACGCGGAATCCGCTACATTATATATTAAAATATGAAATCAGGCCCCATCGCGTGAGATAGTCAAGTAGCCCCGGATACATTGTTATCGGCACCATTTGACAAAGGCACCAATTGTATCCTATTTCCTTAATCGAGGACTAATGGAAACAACAATAAATCTAATCTACACACTGTGAACGTCAACAATTCTTTTAAAAAATGTTAAGTTAAATTCATTCTTGCGTACGTGTACATCTTAAATTGAATACATATATATATGGCAACGGACTGTGACGTCACTAGTCGTGGTCCAATCAGGAGTTAAGTGGGCGGGATTTCAAGATCGTGACGTATACGCGAGGAATCAAACTCCCACACAATATAAACAATGTCATTGAATTAATTGCCAAAATTATAATGACCGTATTTAATTATTTGTTTACGAAATTAAAAATTACGTTCATTGGAAATATTCTCACCGCTAAACGGATTCTAAGTTAGACTATCTACTATGAAGAATGTTGGTGTTGACCTTTAAATCTCCCCTGATAAGTATTTCTTCCTCGTCCTTGGTAAGGAAGCTGTAGATGCCGTAATACTCTTTGCAGTATTCCATGAAACTGCTGAGGTCTCCGATGAGCTCCATTTGGCCGCCTCTCATGGCCGGCTCGTGCCAAATTATGGGGCAATCTTTGTGCTTCCAGTTGTTCTTGCTGGTTATCGTTTGTAGCCACATCTGAAATTAAGGCGACATGAACTTGCTAAAATATTCTGACGAGGCTCATTTAAAATTTATATACAACGCGTATAAATAATTATTACATTTCTTTTCAGCGTATTTTCCTTCCTCCTTTCTAATTGAGCTTTATACAATGTTAAATTATGATTGACTTACCCTTTACTGTTTGAAAAACTAATAAATTACATTCTTTACTATTTATCATTGGACCTAACGAGGGGGATACGACGTCACCTCAGCCCACAAAAGTACAAAAAGATGAAAATATCAAAGAAAACAAATCCCATACATGTATTTCCAGGAAACGTAACCATTACAAAATGTTGGTAATTTCAAGGTACTTTGATAGTCTTCTTTGACGAATGATGGCTACATTACTATTGAGATCACAGCAATAGCCGAGGCAGCATTGACCAAGAAAAGAAAAACGGAAAGAGCCCCTGCTGGCAGAAAAGGGACCATAGAATTGCGGAAGAATCTTTGTATGGATCAGAAACACGAACATTAAGAAACAAGTAGAATCGTGACAATGAGAAGAATTTAAGAAAGTAGATTGTATTGTATTTATTTAATCCAATTATCTTGAGATGCAAGAATAGGACAAGTCAAGTATTGTGATAAATTAATAGTAAATTATATTACACATAATTAGATACTGTAAAATAATGAAGAGGTTAAAAGAAGTTTAAATGTGACAGACCTGTCTTGTCTATCAAGCAAACTCGATCCCAAACATCCTTTGGAGAAATTGTTTATTGTACGACACTGAAAAAACAGGTAGTACCTTAGAGTTTCAAAGAAATATCAGGAGTAGTTTAATAGGAAAATGAGAAAGAAACGATATAGAAAAGATATGGGTGCTCTTGAAGTAAGAAATGACCGGAGCAGCCAAAGAAAAAAAAATAGGAATAATAGCTCAGACGATTAGGAAATTATAGATAACACAAGAAATAATAAAAATGATTGATGAAAGGCGTAAATATAAAAGTCCGAGAGATGAAAAGGGTTAAGATCAGTACAGACACTTGAAGAATGAGATAGATAAGAAGTTCAAAGCAGCTAAAGAGGCTTTGGTCCAACAACAAGAAGGGGCACTGGGGATGGAGTTCCGAGTCTTAGTGGAGTAAGAACCGTACTACTCCTTGAAGAAGAAAGAAGAAGGACAGACCGAAAACAACACTTAAAATAATAACGAATTTTAATTGCATTCAAATTTGTTGCCCTTCATGACTCAAACATTTGACATTTGAGTAACGACAAAGAAAGCATTAAATGATAAACACTGAAAAAATTATCACCATAAACTGTAGGTGTATACTGATAAGAGTCGGAAAAACCAACACTTAGCAAAATTTTGCTATAAACTGTTGTTAATAAAATTTAAAATAGTACCTTCCATTCCGAGCGTCTTTTTACGATCTTGTGCATACGAAAATTTGGAAGATGGTGTGCAAGGTAACTGCCTAAGTAACACGCATGAGAAAATGGTCTGCAAAGTGAAACGCCAGCTATGACTATTATTACCATTTTTTTTGCTACAAAAAAAAAATATATATATATATATATATATATATATAAACAAGAATAAAGTTGTATTTCCGCTGATCAAATATGTGCTTCCTGAGATAGAACAACGCACAAATATTTTTCATATTTACAATTAATTGCATATCATTGGTCAAAGAACTAATGCAAGAAGTTGCATTAGTCTCGTTATTTACTATTTGAATGGAGATAACTGTAATACGATCGTATTAGATTAGAACTAACTCAAAAAAAATAAGCATTTAATTTATTTAATATTTTTGAGTCCGTTACTACCTCTGTCTAATTTTTCATTTAATATAGATATTTTCAACAATTATGAAATTTGAAATCCAGTTATATTATAATAGTTTTCTAAATTATTTTAGTCAACATCCGCACTCAACCTTCAATATAATTTATACAACACAGTTAAACAGTGTGGTAATCATTGGACAAATGGGAAATAATATCATCAGTTTTTTGTACCAACACAACAATGTCTACTATAAATGTTATAACTGTTATCAATTACATGGATTGTTGTTGTTGTGGTATTGATTCCTAAGACTGTTTTGATGCAACTCTCCATTCTAACCCATCTTGCGCAAGCCTTTACATTATTTAAAACTAGCACACCCAACAACATCCCTAATCCGCTTAGCGTATTCCATCCTTTCCTTCCTCTTTTGATCTTACCCCACACACTTCCCTCTAATGCTAATTTTACAAGACCCTCGTTTCTTAAAACGTGGCCTATTAAACGATCCCTTCTCTTGGTCCCCGTACTCCATATTGTTCGCTTTTCTCCTATTCTGTTTATAACTTCCTCGTTTATGATTCTATCCACACCTCTGATTTTCAGCATTCGCCTATAGCATCACATTTCAAAGGCTTCTACTCTTTTCCTTTCAGAACTCCTATCGTCCACGTTTCTCACCCATATAACGCCACACTCCATACGAACATTTTGGCGTCAATTTTCTAATATTCACACTTATATTACCCGTAAGTAAATTCCTCTGTTTCACGAAAGCCTCGCTTGCCTGTGTTATCCTACTCTTTATGTCTACTATACTTCTACCATCCCTAGTTATTACGCTTCCCCCAAGTAGCACAATTCCTTAACTTCAATAAAAATAGTCCTTCGCAATCTAACAGCCTTTGTTATTCCACTGTTTCCCATACTACACTCCATTACCTTGATTTCTATTAATCTTCATATTGAACTGTTTCTCCAGGACCACGTTCATGCCATTTAGTATGGTTTCCAAGTCGTCTTCTGATTCTCCTAATACTACAATATCGTCGGCAAAGCGTAAGGTTTTTACATCTTCTTCTTTCAGTATGATTCCTTTATCCGTTTTAAATTTCTTCATCACCTGTTCTGTATATAAGGTAAACATCATGGGCGATAGACTGCACCCTTCCTTACTCCTTTCTTGATTTCTGCTTTATTTTCTTAGTCTTCTATTCTAATTACTGCTGCCCGTCTTCTGTAGAGGTTATGTATTAGCCTCCTTTCTCGATATTTTATTCTAGTTGTCTTCAAAATCCTTAATAGCGTGTTCCAGTTCACATTATCAAACGATTTTTCTAAATCTACAAATGCCATGAACGTAGACCGGTTTTTTCGAGTCCTGTCTTCTAAAATTAATCACAAAGTCAATATAGCTTCTCTTGTCCCTATATTCATCCTAAAACCAAACTTATCTTCTCGTATCTCGCATTCTATTTGACGTTCCATTCTCCTATATACTATTTTCGTTAATATTTTACATGCATGGGATACTAAACTAATTGTTCTGTGCTGTTCGCATCTATCAGCCCCAGCCTTCTTCGGTATGGGTATAATTTTGTTTTTACTAAAATCTTCTGGGATTCTCCCTGTTTCGTATTTTTTGCAAACCATCCCGAACAGCCATGATACTGCTTCTTCGCCCGATGCTCTTATCAACTCTGCTGGAATGTTATCAATTCCTGACGCTGTACTATAACTCAGGTCTTTCAGAGTCCTATCAAACTCTGACCTTAAAATGTTGTCCCCCAACTCTTTGTCATCCACCTCCTTTTCTTCTTCTATTAGTGACTAATTTAGACTTCCACCTTGATACAGCTCTTATAGATATTCCTTCCACCGTTCTGCTTTTTATTCTTTAATTGTTTGGAAATATTACGAATATATTTTTAAAATATTTTAGTGCATTTATTCATTCGTTCCTTCAGATTACCTTTCAATGAATTAATGAATGAATGTCACTCAGGCAGTTATCTTCAACATTGTCTTTTGAATTATATTTTCTTCGTAGTCTTGCCCGAATTTCGTCAATTTATATTATTGTTTTTAGTTAAAATTCTTGTATTACCTTTGCATTTTTATGCATGATATTATTACTAAGATATTTCGTCGATGCATTTTTGTTCTAGTCATACAATTTATAAAGCAATATTTAATATTGGTTGAATCATGTAAGGAATAAAATATGTGCAAGAATACCACTGGAATAAAAGTTTTCGAATTTTAAAATAAACCTAATTTTTATTATTGAATCATTTGAGGGTACGTGTAAACGTGAAATACGAGCAATCATTTTAAATAAGTGCATTATATGTACAGAAGTGAAATTATAATAATTATTATTATTATGAAAAACATTTAGTGAAATAAGATTTTATCATCTAAATATTAACCTGATTTACATAAACTCTAATGAAAAATTATTAATAGTATATAATCACGTAAAAATAAATAGCAAGATGGAGAATTTTCAGTTGCCGGACTTTTAGTCATAATAAATAGTCGCTTGACTCGACTTGCTATTCCTTGATGCATCCTGGCAGGTATAAATTTTGCGTTGGGAGTATTTTCGTGTGCGATGATCTTTGATACAAGTCCCTCGTGTTGAAGCTCCGGCCGTCCAACTTGTGAGGACACCGTAATTAATTAAAATATTAATATGAAAATGGATCCTGAGATCAAGAATAAAACTGTTTCACCTATAGCCAAGGCAGTGAAAAGCTTTAAAAAACGAAATGCACCGTTCATACGGATTGAGGTAACTATAAAGTAAATAAGGTTACAAATTATGAGTAAAAACGACAATTTAATTAGAAATTTATTGTAATGGAATGGTAGTAATTTTTTTCAAAATTTTTTCTAGAAAAGTGATCCTGATATAGAAAATAACAGTCCTAAAGGAAATACTGAGGCGTACTCTGGAAGCAGGGGTATTGTTTACGTGGGTCATTTGCCAAAAGGTTTTTACGAAAATGAAATGCGGGAATATTTTAGTCAATTTGGGCAAGTTACTCGCCTCAAGTTAGCTAGAAGTAACAAGGTGTGTATGTCTATTCATTTTTTTATTTTTATTTGTATGCTTATTGGATAACCAAGTAACCAAGATTTGAAGTCATTGAATGATGTGATTTGTGTTCTTGAAACTAACACATTTACTTTTATTTAGACTGGTGTCAGCAGAGGGTATGCTTTCATTGAATTTCGTTTCTCAGAAGTGGCAAAAATTGTTGCAGAAACAATGAACAATTATTTGTTTTTTGACCGTCTACTAAAAGGTAAGTTTTCAGGATGTTAGTGGAGTATATAGCAGGAAAATGAACTGTTCAAATTTAATACTTGAAACGTTTTCAATCACTCAATTTTTTTAAAAAGTATAAATAATGATGGGATCAGGACAAATTTAGTAAAATAAAAGCTAGAATGGTTTCAGTGTCTTAAGTAACATACTCACTCTGTTACTTGTTTAAAAATTGAGACTGCATTCATGCAAAGTGTAATAAAGTTCTATTAGCAAATAATAATGGTATTAAAATTTAACTATTTAGGTGTTGTTATATAGTGACATGTTTCACGAAATCACAATTTTGATGTGATCATCTCGATTTTATGATTGTGGTTGTGTGTTAAACTGAGAAAAGTTAAAAATTGTATAACTTGCCTATATTTACTAGTACAGAAATGTCTTTAAATTCCATTAAGTCATGTTTTGCTGGTTAGCCAACGCCCAAATTTACCAAAAATATTGGAAGTTTTTGAAATACTTCTAAAATTTGTCTGTTAAATTAATAAAGACAAGAAAGAGAGAGAGAAACTTACTTGAACTGTAAAGTTATCAGGCTCGATGTTTGGTGTCACTTGGAATCCTGTTCCTAATCTTAATGTATGGGGCTGTTGCCTCTGAAAATTTATACTCCACACTCAGCATATATATGTATTACATTGTGGTATTCAGTCCTAAGACTAGTGATGCATTTCAATGTACTTAAAGTAGCTATAAGTAAATCCCCCTTTTTGTGAAAACCTTTCTTGCCTGTACTGTCATATGCTTCTACCATCCCTAGTTATAATGCTGCCCGAGTAGCAAACTTCTTTAACTTCCTTCAAAATAACAATCTTAACAGCCTTTGTTATTCCACTATTACCCATTCTACTTTTGGTTTTCCCTCTATTAATCCTCATGTTGTACTGTTCCTCCAAGACCACGTTCATGCAATTTTTTTTTAAAGTCTCTTCTGATTCCCTTAATACCAAAATATCATAAGGTTTTTTTTCTTCCCCTTTCATTTTGATTCCCTTTCCATGTTCATTTGTATCTTTCTTCATCCCCTGTTCTATATATAAGTTAAAGAGCATGGGCTAGAGACAGCTTCCTTGCCCTTCAATTCTAATTATTGCTGGCTGTCATCTGTAGAAGTTATGGATAACTCGTCTTTCTCCATATTTAATTTCTGTCATCTTCAAAATCCTTAATACTGTGTTCAGTTTACATTATCAAAGGTTTTTTCTAAATATACAAATTCTGTGAATGTATGCTCATTTCTTTTTATTGTGTCTTATAAAATTAGATGCAGTCAATTTTGTTTCTATTCCTATAACCAATCTGGTCTCCTAATTATCATTCTATTTGATGCTCCATCTTCCTATATACTATTTTCGTTGATATTTTGTTTACATGAGATACTAAACTTATTGTCCTGAGCTGTTCGCATCTATCAGCCCCAGTCTTCCTCTGTTTTTACTAAAATCTTCCGGTATTTTACCCGTTTCGTAGATTTCACAAACTATCCTGAACAGCAATGATATTGCTTCTTATCAACTCCGCTGTAATGTTATCAATTTCTGGTGCTTTACCATTGCTCAGGTCTGACAGCTCCCTGTCAAACTCAGATCTTATAAATTTTGTCCCCCAACATTTCATCATCATCCACCTCCCCTTCTTCAGTTACTGAAAAATCTTAATTTCCACCATGATACAGCTCTTCTAGATATTCCTTCCATCTTACCACCTTTTCCTCATATCATATACTGTATATGTCGATGTCACATTTAACAGTCCTCTCATGTTCTATCTTGAATATGGTTTGCTGGCTTCGTAATTTCACATCCTCCTCACTATGTGACATGTTGACACCAATTGTCAAAGTTAAGTAAGTTAGCTGCTCTCTATCCCTCATTGTTATCCATATTATGAATGTGGTACACTGTTATAGCTTACAATTTTGCTTTTGAACTAGTATTTCTTCTTGCCTTACACACTTAATTTTTGTTTATACTTGTGTATCTCAAAATTGTGATGTATTTATTTTATAAAGTATCTGTTTTGTAATTGCACAATCTTATTTCAGTAAATTGTGTGGACAAAGTATTTCCTCAGAGCTTTTGGTATAAGGCACCGACATCTGAAAGATATCCTGGAGTGCGAAGTAGACGTAGAAACACCGCAGTAAAAAACTGTTTTAAACAACCTGCAAAGGAAAAGAAACTTGCCAAGCTGAGCATGAAGCGACTCAATTCAACTCTGCGTAAATTGAAAGAGAAAGGAATTAATTATGATGTTCAGGTATGATTCCTTGTTTTTGTTTTGTTGTTTGGTGCCAGGCAATTATATTACGAAGAATAGGAATTTTTATTTTCTCAACTTATGCACTTATATTTTACGCATGCAAGGAGATGTTAGCATTAATATGCTTACATAAACACATGGTTTGCAAGCTCTAAAGATTTCTATATTTGAAATAACTAAATTCCTCTAATGGTGTTAAGACTTATCAGTTTGTCAACTGTATGAAGTGTTTGTCATCAATACTTGTCCAGAAAACTATATTAAATCAATTGTTTCATAAAAAATGTAATCACATTATTTAATGAACTGCATTCTATTTTCTGTAACCTATTTTTAAAAAATTGTATGAATTTTATAGTAATTTGACATTTTACAGATTTAAAAAATTTTTAATTATGACGTATCAGCATATTTTTACACCTCCTTCAGGTTTTGTTCCTATAGAGAAAATATTTACAACAAAATCTAAGAACAATAAAGGTGAAGTCAGAGTTTCAGATGTATGGGAATTTCCATCTCAATCCAAGGAAGGTTACAAAAAATTTTAATTGTATCTTCTACTTTGTAAGACTAGGCTATTTGGTACATCAGTGAAGAGAGCATTTACATCAATATGATAATTGTTGACTTTATTTATGAATTCATAGCTATTTTTTGCTGAATGGTTCACCTCAACTATTCCATTGTTTAAAATTTTAAGTACGAATCTTGAAGTCGTGTAATGGACTGCCAATTGAAGAGAGAATCAATCTGTACGTGTTATTAGGTTATGTTTGTGAATTTTTGTAGTTCATGTGCGCAAGCCAAATTAGTGGAAGTTAGAAAAAGTTGTTACTTCAATGCCACTATTGCATTTATTTTAGTTCTCAATCTCTTTAGAACTTATTTGTTCTTCACTATAACTTTTTTAAGCGCATACCATTACCTTTGTTGATATATTCGGTTTTGTTCGCAAAGACTTATATTTCTTTTTTCAGCCTTTGTGAGCAATAAATTGTGGTTACCTTTTAAAATTTCTTATTCTCAATTGACATTTTGTAGGAAAAGTTTTTTAAGTGAACAGTATGTGGGTATTTTTGTTAACCCCCCCAAAAAAAGTATTTTTAAGAGAAATTAATGAATGTGGCATTATTTCCAGTTTTTTTTCTGGATACTGTTTAAAGCATCATTATGTCTTGTACAGTTACGATTCAATTTTTTATTTTCAATTAAGTCATATTTCAAGAGTTTGTGCTTGTTTAAATAAATTAATCACCTAATGATGTGACTTCAAAATGTCTGTAAATGGTCATAAATTGTTTTATATATAACAGACGTTAAATTAAAGCGTTATAAATATGCACAGTAAATTAGTCTTAGTGTGTTATGTTTTCTTTTGCACATAAATAAATTTTAACCAATGCTGGTAATGGAGACAATCTGTTATTTGTCATATTAAGTAATTGTAGTTGATTTTTTATACCGAATTTCATTTGTTTCGACATGCTTTTAAAGAGTGAAGGCTTTCAGGCTGTGGAAGATATATTCAGTTTTCTCAGGTTTCCACTTAAGTAAACCCATTGCAGGTGTAGAACGGTCATAGGCTTTCCAAGGAGTAAAGTGTTGTTACTGTTGGTAGTTCCTCTTTTATATGTGCACTTTGGTATCTGTGTTAGAGAAATAATTCTTCCCCTGTTAGTTGTCGCCTGTTATTGGGGTCATTACAAATGAAGACTATGGTGATGACAGCCATTGAAATATGTGGTTTCTATAAGTTTAGCAACTTGGAAACCCAAGAATACTACATATTCCACATATCTTGCTTTGGACAAAATTCATTGGTTACTAAAATGATTAATTTTGTTTAAAGAAATTTTTCTTGTTTACAGGTAGATGACTTAGTTGTAGTAGACAAGATAATTGGTTCAAATGCTGCGCCTGTTTTGGAGGTTGATGAAAGTGATGACGAAATTGAGTTTAAAGTGCCCTCATATTTTATCAGGAAGAGTATTTCTAAAAAGCGTTCGCCAAAAAATAAACGGTTACATCAGAGGAATAAGAATATGCGCCCGCTGATGTCTTCACCAGTTGAGGACAAAGTTAACACACAAAAACCACTTGCTGAAAATATTGAACAGAAACAAGGTCTTTCAGTACAGATATCTGTTGAAATAAACACTCCTTTTAAACAAGAACAAAATACTTCAGAACAGAAACCTGTTAGAGTATCATTAATAAAGACAGAGTCTGATTTAAAAATAAAAAGTGAACCAGAAGATATCGTTCAAAGAAATGGTGAGCCACCATTGAGGAAGAAGTCTGAATCCACTAAAGACACCCTTCAAGATGCTAAACTTCCACTGATGTCGTCACCAGTTGGGGGAAGACATAACTCACAAATATGTCACAAATTTCAACCTAAACAGAAACAAAACTTTTCAGCAAAGAAATCTGCTAAAGGAAAATCACCTTTGAAGGTAGAACCCGCCATTAATGTAAAAAGCAAACCGAAACAAATCAGTCAAAGAAATGGTAAGTCGCCATTGAGAAAGGAGGCTAAATCTCCTATAGCTACTAAAAATCTTGTGCAAAAATCAAAGCAGCAACCAGAACCAAAAACACAAAAAAAGTTTTCTATGCTGCTTAGTAACAGTTCAGAAGATATTAAAAGTCAGTTTTCAAATGGCAGTAAACCAAGAGGTAAAGTTTCAAATAAGAAACTTAAAAAAAAATAAATGCAGTTAACTTCAATGAACATATATGTATATGATTTGTGGTGCAAATAATTCTTAAAACCTATTTGTAAATATTTTGTCAATAAACTTTTTTTACATACAATAGTCACAATTGAAAATCAATACATTATATTGGTTTTATATTTACATTGTGCAATCTTTGATCCTGAGCAGGAAATAAAGGATTTGATATTTGTTTCTATGAAGCAACTGATGAAAAAGTATTTGTCATTTTATTATCCTTTACGCTTCAGAAAATTCTGCTATAATTTGTGAATATAAAGCAACAAGTAAAATACTTACAAGGATTCTGTTAAACTTGTCATGAAGTTACTTATTTTCATGTTTATCATTTGCATAAATGTATTGCATTTTGATATTTGAGCTGTTCTGTTACCAAATAGAATTGGAATAGGAAATGTTTTATTATTCTCACACTGACATGATTTTAAAGTGAAGTCTTCTATTCGAAAGAAGCAACTTGATTATAAATGGCAGGCAAATAGGCTTTGTTTTTCTGAAAGATATACGTGTGAACATTTTCCTTGAAAAAGGTACAGTAAGTAATTGCACGATTTTTTTTGAGAGTTAGCATCAGACCATTGTTAACTTTCTTTGAAGGTTTTCGACCTGAATCGGGTAATCTATTTTGTCAATGGCACGAAGCGCAAGATCTGATTTTGAAATATATATCGTATGACTAACCCCTTGGCCTACTCAATATCTCTCGGTTGCGCAAGCTGTAGTAAACAAGGTTTGTCGCTATGTCAATGTAGTCACTCGTAGTTTGTTGATGGTATTTTTAAGTAGGGCAACTAGTCCCCTGTAGTAACGAAAGGGTTAATTAACACAAAGTCCTCACCCGTGGTTATAGGCCAAGGGATTAAACCTGATCATCTAAGCAATCTACATATTTATATAAAATTGTAATGTACATTTCTCTCAATCCGATTCAACTATGCATTAATTAGTTATCGATTATGCGGAAACACTTTTACTGTCTGAGAAATATCTACTAAATCTAGAATTTGACCTACAGAAAGAAAGTTTGATTCATTCTTCATGTATTGTGTGAACTTATATTCTGCCATCCAAAGTAGTTTTCCTATGAAAGGTAAGTTCTGCAATCCAGATTCTTCACTTTAAGTAATGACAAATGATTTAATAGTGTATGTATGTGGACATCATGCAAGTTAACAAGATAAGGGTGAGTAGTATCATTATATTTATTCATTCTGCACAAGCCTTTATTCTTTGTTTTGCTGAAGGTGGCAACCTTTCCGATAACTGTTACTGGTTAAATACACTTAGGAATTATGAGTCATTCCAAAAATAAAAATATTTGCTTACAATAACAAGGAAAGATTTATAAAAAAATTGTTTTAAGTAGCATCAACAGAGTAATGTAATGGACAATTCTGCCCGTAAAAACTATCTGAAAATATTGGGATTACGAATTATATATTAGGTGGATCAAGGAATGAATCCTAAAATGTAATAGATAATAAATATAGTGTGTGTTAAAAAGATATCACAGTCTCCATATCCCATTCATATAAAGACATTGTTCTTGACAACAACAGAAGCATTTCTGTAGGCCACTTGGAGGTGTAGTACATCCTCAAACAACAATACTCCCCTTCTCCTTTCCCTAACGCTCGTCTAGAATCTCGCATACTATGTTTGAAATGAACGTTCCTTCCAAGCCATATTACATGAAACCATAGACATTGATCTCGAACTGTTAACAGTACTGGATGGTGAGATTGTAAAGCGGCTACAAATAAATCAGTCTCTAAAGGCAATTGACATTAGAATATTGTACTGTAATTAGCAAACGTAAATGGTTATCCAAAAATGTTATTATTTTACAGCAGTTCTCAAGTGTTTGGGTGTCTGCTAACATACTAGTTCCCTTGTTCCAAGTATTTTTTCAAATTGAGAGAGCATGCAAAGAGAAGAGATAAAATATATATGAAATACAGATGTGAAAGACAAGGGAGAAGCTAAAATACATAAATAACAAGATAACCCATTTAATTTGTCCAGGTCAGTTATAAACGGTGTTTTTAATTGAGTGGGATAGAAAGAAACCATACCTGTGAATAGTGTTATAAATTTATTTTGATTAGTTATTTGTAGATCTACAGATCCCCTTCATTACTGTGTGGTATTCCAGTTCCTGCCACACACGACAGAATATCCTTCATTAATGTTTCAAGCACCTCTGCTATCCACTGCCTTAGATGCTGGAGAAATGAGGCACTAACACTTTGTTTTTAACGAAAATCATAAGGGGATTTGTCTGGGTATCCTAGTGACCCACAAAGCGATGGTATATCGTTTGATGCAGCACAGCCAATCCATCGATGGGGTAGACGAACATGCTGTTGCCGAATAAGATGTGTAATTTTTCTTTCAGCTACATTAATTTATTATAGAATTTGTATGATGCTATTATTTTTGTCACATTCAATATGAAATGCCCTGTAGATTAGGAATAATGGAGGACTCGGCACCAAGCCTGTGTAGGCAGCTCTTTCTATAGAATGCAATTTCTTGAAACCAAACTGAATAAACTATTTTTGGTTGTGATAGGTGTAGTCTCTATCAAATATATTTTATAAATGACAGGGAGAAGTTAAATTGGGTGGTATTTTGCAAAGTTGTCTGCTGTCCTTACAAAGAGAGGTGAATCCTTCAGCCCATATGGGAACATACCAATGATTACAAAGGTAACTTGATACACCACTCGTGTGACAGTGCAAAGGCAGATATGTGAACACATTTTTGATAGTTTTGTGCTACATGTTCCCAAGGGAAAAATTTTTGGAGGATAAAGATATTAGTAATATAACATCTGCTAGATTGTTAGTACTCCATGACCCGTAATATGCCACCTTTCTAATTTTGCTGCATAATGTGTTGTAGAAACGAAAAATTAAAATTGTATAAATATAAAACCGTATTGGCACTAATTCCTAACACGGCAGTATTTTTACTAATTTTAGAAAAAAGTCACATTATGGGAAAATTGTATGGAGGTTCGTACAATAATTTTCTCAGAATTATGAGTTCGAAATGCAGCCTGGTAAACGTTTTTTTATTTTTAATAAACTCCGATTAAACGAAGTAAACCACAATTAATGAACGTAGACTTTCCCGGTGAATAATTCGGATGAAATCTTCTCGGTTGACCAACCGGGTCAGGTATTTAAAAGAACACAACATTTCTGCCGCTGTCTTCAGGTTATATGTTCTTTTAAATACCTGACCCGGTTGGTCAACCGTGAAGATTTCATTCTAAACCACAATTGCATGTACAGTAATCTTTTTATTAATTCGTCAAAGACATTTAAAAATGTATCCTGATGAGGCTGCTCACTGCTACTGAATGTCAGCACTGTGCGTTTGGTAGCTCATATTATTGCTGGATCTTAGACGAGCAGGGGAATTAAACGGTAATACTGCGCATGCGCATTTCTCATTCCAGACAAGATTATTGCGCTATAAAGAATGTAGCCAATATATATACGGGAGGAAGCGCGCTAGAAGGCGGACAGTTTTTTGAAATCGAAGCAGAAATTCACACTTAAAACTTAGAGTTTCTTAAAATTTTAAAACAAATAGTTCCTCCGAAATTAATTCCAAGTGCTGTAGCACATATGCACCAGCCGCCACTGGTTAAATTGTCTTTATACAAATATTTCAACTATTCTTCCGAGCTGACATAGATCTTCGGGTGTGTTAAAGCTATAAAACGAATTGGATAACTAATCCTACAGCTTTAATTTGAAAGCAATTCGTAACAATATATAACAAAATTAAAAGTAACTGGCAAAAAGTCCGTCCCATCACACGTGTAGTGCACCAAGTCAGTAGTGTTCTTATTTTTTTGTGATGATGGCGCACGGTCACATCTGCTGTCCGGGGTTCGACGGAGGAGAGTTGTCACATTCCGTCGCGGCGACGGTCCACTTCGCGTCTTTCCTGCCCTTCCGCGAATCTTTGCCAAATCCGCAGGAAGAATCTGTCGGTCCTCCTCCCTTGGTTCGCTTCCACTTCATCCTCCTGTTCTGGAACCAGACTTTGACCTGTGGGAGGGAAAGCACACAGTAAAATACTTGCTGCAACAAAATAGATCGTGACTTAGTTTACACCCTTCTCTGTGTTATTCTATCCCCTTTAACGTTTCTTTCGTGAGCTGGAAGGTCGAAGTTCATCTCTCTATCGAAAAACGTCGACGGCCGGAGTGAAGAAAGAAGGGGGAGAAGCGTAGCAATTGGGAGTCCCGAATTGTGAGGCGACTGCCGGGCCAAGGGGATTATGACACGCCCTCCCTCACGCTTCGTTACGCGAGCAAATGGACTTTTGTTTTCGAAACTTCAACGTCACGTCTGGAGCAGTGTGCCGAATAGTCACTTCACCTCTGTCCGGTGTTTGTTTACTTCGAGAAAGCTTTAGATTCAATCAACAGAGAAGCAATGTGGAATCTTTGACTGACTACGAAACCTATTATTTACAGTTCCCGATTCAAATTCGACACATTCATGAGTTTTTCTGGCCAGCGGCCTCTTAATCCCTGAAAAGACCAAACTCTGCATCTTCCGAAGTAATGTCAAGTCTGTTCTATTATATGGACCCCAGACTTGGAAAGTGACTCAAGAAATTACCTCCAAGTTACAGACCTACGTCCACCGCTGTATATTCTGAATATCTATTGGCCGGAAGTAATCTCCAACCACGAACTATGAAGATACACAAATGTTATCGATAATTATTAAACGGATTATTTTTTTACTTTATTTTAAATTAAATTAATTTTAGCTAAATTTTAAGAGCGGCGAAAGTTGAAGGTTCATTGCAATTCAGATAGCATGTAGACCCGGCTGTCGTCAAAACGTCTGTTGGAGGAGTGGTCCTTTCCTTTAAGAGGCCGCTGGCCAGAAAAACTCATGAATGTGCCGGATGGAGTAATCTGCGGTCCCAATATTTTGTCACGTTCCCGCCGATGGTTCTGTAGCTCCTGGTGCGTGTCATTTGGGGGGGGAGACGTGTGAACCCCGGATTCGCGAACTGGAAAAGGTAAGAATGTTTCCTATTGACCAAAATTTGAATCGGGAACTGTAAATAATAGGTTTCGTAGTTAGGCAACGATTGAGAAGAGGCTAGTTGCTGAGTTGAGATAATAGGAGTTCGTTGTGGAGAAGGAGCGGTTGGAGAATTGTTGAGAAATTCGGTGTTCAGCCCGCGGTAGCAGCTCACCGAATTCCAGAAGTACCTCTTCAAGGGCTCCAAAGGTTGCAGCCAAAGTACCCACGAATTCCGGTGCACCATAAATCCCTCCGGGCCTTCTACTAAGAGCCATTGCCACCATTGTTCAGAACATAAAGACCAAGGTATATAAGTCCACCATAATAGTTTTCTGACTTAAATATTTACAATAAATAAAAAGACGGCCAAAAAAGTCAGCGTTAAATACATAACTTTGTTAACAAAAGCTATGTTTCACCTCCATTTTGAGACTTCCTCAGGCAAAACATCATCACATTTCTCCTTGACTCCCTCACTCGAAAAGATTATTGAATTTACATTCAATAATAACCGTCGCTGCAGATGGTCCATGCGCTACACGAAATTCTTCACATGTAAATTCAATAATCTTTTCAAACGACGGAGTCAAGGATAAATATGTTTAGCTAAATTTTAAGCCCGAGGGAGTTTAAAAATGGAGATGAAACGTTGCTTTTGTTAATAAATAGTTATATCTTTAATTCTGACTTTTTTAGCAGTCTTTTTATTTATTTTTAATTAATCAATTTTCCCTCAATTTGCGTGTGTCAGTGTAAATGTATTTCAGTCAGTTATGGCCTCTATCAGGTCCTTCAACAATTCTGACTTTAAGCTGTTTTCATGTTCCCTTACGGCGCTTCGGTCGGTCGTGTCGCATAACTTATAATGTGTTTGAAGACGAGTCTTGCCTGTCTCTCTGTGAGGTCGAGGGCGATGGCGATTTCGTATCTGCGCAGGCGCGTGAGGTAGTTGGACTGCACGAACTCGTCCTCGAGGCTGCGGATCTGCTGCTTCGTGAAGGCGGTCCTCTCCTTGCGGCCTTTGCCCCCGCAGGAGCCGCTGCTGGTGCTGCTACTGCTGCTGCCGCCCCCGCCCCCGCTGGCCACCGCCGCCGCCGTCGGCGTCGTGGACAAGTCACACGAGACCGACGTCGGCACCGGGGCTGGCGAAAGCTGCTCGGGCGCCGGCGCCGCGGGTTTGCTGTGAGACGCAGCTGAAAGGACCAAGAATTACGCCATTAGTAGCACCGTAAATTACTCTTCAGACAGTCAAACACAATAATCTGTCTCGCGTTATAGGAGCATCGTGGGAGTAATGCAGGTTTCTTTACGGTTTTCTCTGCATTACTTTCAGGAGGATCACTGAGTAGGATCGTAAGCCGCATCCCTTGGCTACCTTGCTGTACCCTCCACGTTTCCCTTCTCCATCCTTTCCTATGCTATCATAGGGCAGAGCCATCAAAGTCGATAACACTCACGTAGCCCGTGTTTCAAGTAAAATGCTCACAGTCGTTTTTTTTGTTGTTTTTTTAGAATAAAATTATCCTATTTCTGGGTTTTTACAAAATTCCCACATGCCGAGACACCTTCACCTATTTCAGGAGGTCTATGTACTGGGATCGTAGACCTTGGGTATAAGGCAAGAGTTGTCCGCTGATCCCATTGGATCAGTCGGCCTAATTGCCTCCTAAAACAAGTGGAGGCACGGAGAACGGAATGCTGTGACCTCACAGCAAACTCGTCTCCCGTCATTCGAAAGCGTGAGAATAGTACCCAATGCCCGACCTACCAGATGCAGTTTTTCAAGGGTTTTCCCTGCATCTCTTTGGGTGAAACACCGGGTAGGATCCTTAAACAATAGCCCCTGTATCCCTAGTTAACCCTTGGCTACCTTGCTCTACCTTCCACTCCTCCCCTTCTTTTCAATTCTCTTCCTATGCTATTAAAGGGGAGTGGCCTGTTTCAGGATCACCCTGTTAACCAAAAATAAAATATAAATAAATAAAATTTATATTTGAGAATTAGTGAAAGCCCGTTGGAGTTCTGGGAAGTCCGTCAAGTCTTCCTTCTTCCTTCCTGGTTTTCCTCAACCCCCCTCACCCCTTGTCCCAAGGCCAAGGTATTTAAATTAAGTCTCCTGCAAGCTGAGACGACCTGAATCAGATTGAGCGCTGTATGTACGGTGGTCAAAGACCTTCGTCATACGATGACTATTGTTCTCAGTTCCCATTGGACCAGTCGGCCAACTGCCCCTCAAATTTGATCTAGGCATGGATTCGGGACTCTTGAGTTCGCACAACAATCGCGTCTCCCGTCATCAGAAGGGCGTAGGAATAGTTCCTAATAGCACGACCTGCCTGATGCAGGTTTTCTAGGGGTTTACCTGCATCACATTTGGGTGAAACACCAGGTAGGATCCTTACACTAACACCCCATTGGCTACCTTTCTCTACCTTCAACTCCCTCCCCTTCTTTTAAATTCCCTTCCTATGCTATTAAAGGGGAGCGGCCTGTTTCAGGATCACCCTCATATAACCTGTTACCCAAAAAAACATTAAGTCGCATTAAGCTCAATATTAATTATGTTTCATGTCTAGAACGTCAGATATGTTCAATTTTAAAACTCTGTGAAGTAATCAAGCCATGAATGTTCTGTGTAGATGAAAATTAACGTTAAAATTTGTTGAATGTTGCATTTCGGGACTTTTAATAAAATTCATTAAGTAGATAAGGACCGTTTTTAAGTTGCAGGATGATGAAGGAATAACTTAAAATGGCGATGCACGTGTGAGCTGAGCGGCTGTTCCGTCTTTGATGACACATCCGCGGTCGCAGTTACTTGGTTGACTTACAGCAGCTAAATATAAACAGCGATGGGGAAGATACGGGACAGCTGCGTGACGTCAAGGCGTACGCTCCGCTTGGACCTCTCCCTCTTCCTTCCTTCATCAAGCCGAGATTAATCCTCTCGCTCGCTACTCACAGATGCCTTTGTGTGCTCCGCCGTATCTCCAGTTTAGGAGGCAGCTGGCCGACTAGTCCAATAGGATCAGCGTATGCCCAAACCAACAGACAGGGAGAGATGCTCATCGTCCGGCTTCTTATACAGTGCCTTAGTAAACTGGCTGATGCGGTCCTAAGGCATTCATCCGATTGCCTTAAAGTTTTGGTGCTTTTTTAGAGCTCACCTCACAGAAGTTCTCTACCGATCTTTAGAAGGTTCAGATTCCTTCCTTTCCCGCTGTCAAAAAATTTCCTTCTTTAAAGGTAAGAGGATAGATTATGCCCTCATTTAACTCGTCAAGAGACAAGATTATATATATTAATAATACTTGGCAACTGTTTTTCGTGGACGTTACCGTCGTCGCCAAGTACACAGCGGATCGGTGTCCATTAATAACCTTTAGTTGGTGTTGACGATTTCACCCTATTAATTGGTGTTGGAGGGATGTGATACCGCACAGTAAACGTGATTAAAAGCCCGGGCAACTCCGGGCCCTCAGCTACTGTTAAATAAACCCCAATACTTAATCGTTTAAATAATTCGATTTAACTTAAATTCAAACCCCGCCCGCCACTCCCATTAGAGATCTGAGAAGTTTCCTCCTCACTCAAAGATATATTTTATACACCCGAGACTTGTAAATATCGCACTCGAACTAATTAGGAATTTAAATTGACAAATACGATTACTGAAAAGGTGACGTCACACAGTATCACTCTTCGTTTGGTTACAGTAAGCAAAAAATGCCAAAGACCGTTCCTCACGTCGGAAAGACGTGGACCTTTGTTTTCTCCAATGAGCTTGGTGAAACTCTGTATTTACATTAACAATGTGGAGTTATATTGTTAAGCCGTATAAAAAAATTTTGGTGGTCCACGGGTCAAGATAAAAACAATTCATAGTAGCAGTATTTATTTATAAGAGAAGGACATACTAGCTGGGTGCCCGGTCATACCCGGGTACTAATTTGTATTAACCCGGTGCAGTATTTAATTGAACACTAATGTGATTTAAGCTCCTTATCCCCTTTTATTAACGGAGGGAGACATACGAAAGGGAACTATGCGAATCTTTTCGCTATTTGCCATTTGATAGATACTCATCTTGAATTCAATACCGGTAAATCTTTCAATATATTCCTACTCCTAATGAAGGAGATATCTCACTGTGACGTCATCACTCATCTATAGCCGTTACATGACGCGCACTCAACCCAAAAGATATAACCACTAACCTCAAAGTTGTGTTTTAAACAACATTGAAATTTTATCATGACGTCAAAACCTTAAAATTTTAAATACACACATCGATAATTCTCACTCGTGTAATTAAATTATAATGATTAAAATATGTCAGTTTACAAGTTTGTCTTAGGCAAATGTAGTTTGAAATCTGCCGTGGTAACTTGAAATTTAATGATTTAAGAAAGCCTTTGGTATTTAGTGTCATCCGAATTTGGGTTTGAAATATTAAGTTGTAGTGTATAAAATAGGTTAATTTATGTAAGTACGCAATTTATAACAGCAGAAGTAACAGTAACTAACTACTTTGAACTCTAGTGTATGCTCTGTACCGTTGTTTCTTTGACAAAGCTAAAGCAGAGCCTAACTAATGTGCCCCGAATGTTTCACGAAGAGAGTTACTCTGGACACTAATAGTCTTCTAACTGTACCTGACAAGAAACTTGAAATTGCCTTACTTTTGCAACTAGTTTAATATTCGATGAAGTGATGCTGTTGCTACGCGTAAGAAGCTTTCAAAATTAGTATCTGTAGTTAGTAATAAGTACTGCCGAAGAGGGACACCATTTGGCATGTGAGATTAATTACATTTGTATATTTATATTTGTAAACATGTCGTAATAATTCGTATAATTTTAGTAAAGGTGCCGGGACAGATCTTGCAGGCGTGCCGGATGTGGCCCGCGGGCCGGGGGTTGCCAACCGTTTCTGTAAAGTTTTCTTTGGTGGAACATTTCCATTAACTTTCCTAACCCTGTCGCGTCGTAATCCACCTGATCAAACCGCCCTTTAGTCTGAGTGCCTCAAGACTTTACTACGGCCGTCACTTTCCACCTGTTTTTAATTCCCCTTTCCTACTTTTCGTTGTCGAAGCTAAAAGTACCACGCTGGCGACACGATATTGGGAATTGAAACGTGATGTTTTCAAGGCCACGGAAGATAAAAGTCACGTGCGCTCTCCTACTGGAAAGAAACTCTGATACGAACTACGATTAGACGTGTACCAAGAGAAAGGGTTGACGGGAGGCATTAAAAGTAGATGCGAGACGGATAGATAGATTAGTGACAAAAGAATGAAGTGGTAAAATCAGTTGCTTCGGAAGGTGTGGAGCAGGGAGTTTAAGGAGTCCTCTGGCGTACAATGCAGACTCGTACCCTCCATGAATTTCTGCGTCCACAGGCCATCTTTATATTTAAAAAAAATCCAGTGCGCTTGTGTTTGTAATTCTTCTTCTCCTAAGCGGCTTGACCGATTTTTATGACATTTTTGTTGTTGTTGTGTCTCCAGGATGATTCTTAGCTGAAGTTGGGCTTGGTACGTGGCTCTGTTGTCGAAATCCAGATTTTTGGAATTTTTTCGACCGTGCTTTTTTATAGTTTTATTTTGATTTCTCACATAAAAATAAACATTTCGCTGACCGCTTGAATTACGCATGCGCAAGTTGATTGCGTCGTAGCTTGGTATTGTTTTGGCATTTATATTCCGGGTTTCCTTAGTTTTGATATATTCCGCGTATTGTAGTTGCTTGCATACCGACTGAATTATTTATCTATTAATTCGACATTGAACAAATGAAGTGTGGAAATGTGAGATGTGTATGAATTACGATTTATAATCGGTAGCATTCCATCTAGCCAGCTTAATAAAAGATTTCATTTTCAGTCTTCATTTCTGCGATTTCGCTGATGGTTTGACCAAGATTTCTGTCGAGTTAAATCCGGGCAAATGTAAATAAATTACCTGGCAACGCCGGGCACCCAGACAGTGTTACATAAAATCTAACTTGCTTTCCGAGTGAGCTGATTAAGGCATCGGGGGTGTGTGTACTATATCTCATCTATACTCAAGATAGGAACTAAGTCTTCCGATAACGTCAGGTTAAGTTCCTTGGTTATTAAAATTTATAAAACCTTTATGGCGTCGTTTTCCTCGCAGTACATTGACTTGTCGATCGAATTGTGACGGAAAATAAGATCCTATAAAGATTCTCCACTATGCTATTAAAATGTATACAGAACAATTCTACATTCAACGGGTGCAGTTGGAGAAGGAAACCAGAGATTGTGTTGAATATTTCTCTATTAAAGATCACACAAGATATGGGACAATGTCTTTGGAGCATTACGTTCACGACCAGGATTATGTTTTGTTTCTAAACTATTTGCCACGTTTTCAAAGAACCTGACAAGCGGCACACACGCAGGCATTGTCCACAAGAATTACCATGTGACACAGGTCTCAAGATAAGATACCATTGTCTGAGGAATGACTCTGTGAAATACGAGATGAAGGACGGTATCGGTACAAGTGGCTCGATCGGTAACTGATATCAGAATCTGGACACTCCAAATACTCCTACTCCTGGAAATCGAAAAATATACGATTTACCAATCACTACACTGAAGTCGCGATATGGTTTTCTCTCTCACTCTCTTTGAGCCAATGATTCAGGTACTCGTCTAATTTATCAGTTACGGGATAACGAATAAATGGAACAAGAAACTTTCGCGATATTACCCTTGATATATATATTAGAGAGAGAGCATTTCTCCCGTAATACGTTCTTTACTCTCATCTACAGCGATGCGCCAGAGGATCCCCAGCTAAAAGAAAATATTTTATAAACATTTAAAAATTATTCACTGTTTTTCGTCAAATTTTGCGTAAATAGGGGAAGTCGGGGCGGAACGGGATAGCGGAGTAGAACAGGATACCGTATTTTTTCTTTTACTGGTTAGTGCTGGAGGTTCATAAATAGGAGTGGAAAATTGTAACTGGGTCAGGGAAGAAGTCCTGGCAGCCATCTTGACCAAGTTCTGACTCCACCTTGTGTATGTCTTCTTGTTTTGGCGCCTTACATCTGTGACTTTGTGTAACTTTTGCAGTAGATATTTCACCAAACTCCTCGCTTTAACTCTTTAATGGTATATATTCGTAAACTAGGCGTTACTAGCAGTTACGTATGAGGTTTAAATTTGCTTCTATTAAACTGAGGCTAGCGTGCGGGATACTACTGTATAAGGCAAACTGTCATGCGTTCCTCAATGAAAAAGGAAAACCTAGCTGACTTATCTTATAAGAATGAGTTACAGGATTCTGTATGCAAAAATAATAGATTAAAAACGAAAAGGAAAAAAGGGGCAAAAATGTTAGCACAGACTGTGCAGTTGCAAAAGAATCGTTTTGCGAATTGAAAAGTTGATAAAGCGACCAACCGTACAATAAATATGTATAACATATAAAACAAAAAAGATGTTAACAGTTTGTTAAATTAAATTTAATTATATTGCACTAATTGTATATACAAAATATCCCCGAGGGGCGGGGCAGAACCCGAGAAATTTGTAAGTTTGTTCTTTTAAAAATTCAGCAGAAATCGTCCTTTAAATGATATTGATATTAGATTGAGTAGATAATAGATAAACCTAATGATTTATACTTTATGAAGTTCTTTTTCTTTTCCAATTAAACACCAAGGCGCAAGAGAGGCAAGACATCGAGTTTCAGAGCGTGCCGTTTGGCGACTTACAAATCTGGTACCTGAGTCCAGTTCTTTGACCCCGGGAATTTTTGAAGGTACGAAATGAGGGAGAAAAACCACGGGCCAAGCTGAATTTTGATTGGAGGCTCTGAGGGTGAGGTGATCCGCCATGCATCTCACGGTGGGGTGAATGAAGGAGATGGATGCCCTGCGAGGATGGATGAGAGAAATTTGAGTAGCTGGGCATGAGAACTGAACAAGTAGGATGTCAGGAGAGTGCGTGCTAGATGAGCCATGACACTAGAGAAGTTAGTCGGTGTGGAACGAGCTTTGAAGTACGCAGGCGGAGAGAAAACGAGGAATCTTGCTGACGTAATAGAAGGAAGGATGTCCCTACAACGAGGTAAACTGCAAGCAGGTGGAGTCCTGTCCAAGTAATTTCCCATGACTCATTTAATATTTATTTAAATGTCAGATAAACTAATTATTATTATTAGGTTGGAAAATTTTTTGTCTGATTATTTGACAATGATTTTCTTAAAATATTTTCGATCGCGTCTCGGAGTTCTAGATTACAGCTGGTGCAGTGATCCAGCATCCTGGAAGCTGCACATCTACAAGCTGTATAGTGATCTCTGGCGTCGTAGTATATTTAAATTCCAATCCTGTGAACATCAGTTATTTTGTTTCAGAGTAATTAAGCTACAGGTGTCAACAACTGTTGCTAGGCAACGGTGTTTATCTCTGTAGATGATGATCACGGCCGCCGCCGCCGACTCTTAGAATTCATGCCGTGGTCGTCGCAGATGTATTATGATTTAGGTTTTTCGCCCCCGTCTATCTGAGCGTATCCAAACTCAATTAAGTAAAATTAATAAATAAATTTACGGCGAAATATGTCAGCAAGCAAATTTAATTATAATTTTAGATATTATAAACACAGCATTACATCCATCCAGGACTTCCTCGAGTAACTGGACACAAAAAATGTTGAATCAATATTACTTTTGAAAACAATTTTTTTTGTTAAAATATGAAGCATAATTTTGAATAAATAACAGACTTAATTTTTTAAGTGGATAAAATAATTACATTGTGAGTAAATTATATTAATTTTTTAGTTTTTGGGCCTCGTTAACTGTGGAAGTCCACAAAGATGGATGAAACGTTGTATTTATAATAACTAAATGTTATTTAAATTTGTTTGCTGGCATATATGGTCGTAATTTCATTTATTTACCTGAGCGTGTCTTAAAATTAGATGCCCACATGTGTGCTCTTATGTCACAAAATTCCCTAGACGAGAAATTATCGCTTGCAGCCTGTTAACTCCCCCCCAAAAGGGACTTTTCGGCCTATTGGAGTTTTCTCTCGCAGGCATTTCTCCCTCAGAAAGACTGCGGGGCCCACCTGACTATGTTGGGTAATTCCTCGCACTCTCTCTGTTTTTTTTTTCAAAGTTCTCACATGCCGAGACAACTTCACCTATTTTAGGAGGTATATGTACTGGGGTCGAGGATCTTGGACATATGGCAAGAGTTGTCCTCTGATCCCATTGGATCAGTCGGCAAAATGCCTCCTATAAACTGGTTGAGACACGGAGAAGGGAATGCTGCGACCCCACAGCAAACTCGTCTCCCGTCATTCGGAAGGGTGTGAGAATAGTCAACCCTTGACTATCTTGCTCTACCTTCCGCATCCCCTCTTTTCAATTCCATTTCTATGCTATTAAAGGGGAGTTGCCTGTTTCAGGATAACTGTTATGTAAAAAAATATCGTTTTATTAATTATCCTTTAAATATTAAAGTCAATCAAACGTACGCGGAATTTATAATTTAGATTTTACGGGAGAAAAAAAATAGGCCAATAAAGAGGTGAAAAAGAAACACCAACATTCAGTCTCGGGAAGTTATATAATTAAATGAAATAAATTGACGACCAAATACAACCTTTTTAAACAGATGAAACGACGTATCGTCATCATATTTGTGAATTTCTCGCATAATGTTAAATTTTGAAGAAAACAGCCAACTTGTGTGCAGTACGTTTGGATTTTTACACTCTTAGCATCTTGCCCTCATCAGAATTTAACATTACCTGAAGATGTGTCGACTATGGTGACGAACCATAGATTTAAGTAAATAAAAACGTTATAAATAAAATAATTTAATTAATCTGGCTTAACATTATAAATAAAATACTAGTGCTGGAAAGAATTCAGGATTTAAATTAAATTTATAATTTTGTCTCCAACTTTCAGGATTCCCAATCCTTTCTGACTCTCTTCTATCTCTCGTCCCTCTCTCTCTCTCTCATCCCTCTCTCCCCTCTTTCTTCCTTCTCTCTATCTCGTCTTTCTCTCCTCTCACACTGTCGCCCTCAGTTCATTAATTCAAATTTCGTATTTCTGCCGCAACGCCCCGGGTCGAAATTAAAAAAAAAATTAAAGTAATGAACTGATGAGGACCCAAAAGTTAGGGGCGAAACATTTAATTCAAATTAAATTGTTCTATTTCTGTCTTTTGGCCGTCCTTTGTATTATATTTATAAATAAAAAGCTTTACCTGTATTTAGTAGTTAATTTATTTAATTAAATTATTGGGGAAACAGACTTTACTTGATTTACCAAGTTATATAATTCGTAAATTGCTCTAGAGTTCATTCGTCTACTGTTATCTATAAACATACCTTCAGTATATGACGACACGAGCAAGAAGTTGACTTTCTTACGGCCAGAAGGAAGATGGAACAGAAGAAAAGGAATACCCAAGGTAAGATGTCCAGATATCATCAAGCGCTGCGGGAGTTTTCTCGCAGGCGCTTCAGCCCAGAGTGACTGCGGGGCTCACCTGATCATGTCGGGAATGCCTCGCACTCTCTCTGGGTACTTTTTATCAAAGTTCTCATATGCCGAGACACCTTCACCTATTTTAGGAGGTATATGTACCGGGGTCAAAGACCTTGGGCATATGGCAAGAGTTGTCCGCTGATCCCATTGGACCGTTCGGCCAACTGCCTCCTGAAACTGGTGGCGACACGGAGAAGGGAATGCTGCGTCCCCACAGCAAACTCGTCTCCCGTCATTCGGAAGGGCGTGAGAATAGTACCCAATGCCCGACCTACCTGATGCAGGTTTTCTAGGGTTTTCCCTGCATCTCTTTAGGTGAAACACCGGGTAGGATCCTTAAACCATAGCCCGGGGGCCCTAGTTAACCCTTGGCTACCTTGCTCTACCTTCCGCATCCCCCCTTTTCAATTCCCTTCCTATGCTATTAAAGGGGAGTTGCCTGTTTCAGGATCACCCTCATGTAGCCTGTTAACCAAAAAAAAAAGATGTCCAGATGGAGTTTTGAATGGCCTACGTGTTTAAAATAAAAGGATGTTGGATAGAGAGGCTAAAGATATGAATGGATGGAAAGCTATCATTAAGGAGGTTAAGGCAGTTCCTGTTGGCAGCCATCTTGAAATTTCAAATAGCTGTTAACTCCGAACCAGAACACGTTCCATTGACCAAAATATCTGTAGTTCCGAATTTCTGTAGGACCTCGTGAAGGAATACAGCCACTTTGACTGCGTAATTAACCGTCGCCTTTCAGCTTAGGAACGTTAATTGGCCGCGCCGCGTCGCGCCAGGTTATCGGAGGTGCGTTGAGGCAGGTCAGAGTGGACGAGTAACTACTTTGCTGAGATCCGCCGAGGAGATTCCTCTGCCTCTCTCTCTATCTATCTTTTTGCCTCCCCTGCCGTCTCGTATGACACGTGTTCGTGACTCACACACGAGGACAGGGATCGTCTCGTCTCGCCCTAGAACCCTGCCATCCCAAAAAACACGCCGCGGTCGTCTTATTAAATTCACCGTTCAGATATTATACGATCACGCGGCGTCTTCGACGGGGTGAAGGAGAAATTTGTATTGCAGCCGCCTAATGTACCGATCTGCGTGATGCCCAGGTGCACCAGCCTCTGATAAGGCCGACTGATGACGTCAACGTCTGGGAAAGTGACTTTGCCAAAGAAACGACGACGACTTTCCCGCGCAGGGACGAATTGATAAAACTGGTGGAAATTTTCTCACGAGCTGCTGATCACATTGCGACCTTCACAAAAAAAGATACGGCAGAAACAGACCACTCGCTCTTTGTTACGTTACTCACGTGGTAAACAGTCATTAAATCATATGGAACTCGGTTATAACGAGAACCACTTATAAGCAGAAAAGTATACATTACTAAATTAATGAAGGCAGCCCATCACCAAAATTGTATGATTCCTTTTAAGGAAAATTATTAACATTTTTGTTAAAAGACTGATAATTAATTTATTATGATGATAATTTTTTCCCTTATTTTTATCAGTCACTATATTTTAATTTTGATTTCCAAACTTTATTCGGAAGAAGCTTTCGGCAATTAGCTTATTCATCTACAAAATAATTTCCAATTTTTTTGAAACGTTACAAAATTTTATGGTTTTGGTTTATTGAAGTGGATGATATAAATAAGGGAAAAATTATTATCATAACTAATATTTATTTGATACTATCCGGGTAATTCCCGGGTACTTATTTGTATTAGCCCGGTGCAGTATTAAATTCTACACTAATGTAATTTAAGCGGTATAGAGCGCGTTGTCAGGCCTCCCTATCCTCTTCTCCTATTTACAGAGGGAGATATATGTAACGAATCTACGTGAATCTCTTCCTATTTGCCATTTGTAGGTACTCACCAAGGTAAAATTTTCTTTTTTCAATTCCTCCTCGTAATTAGGGAGATATATCTCACTGTGACGTCACCACTCACTCCGTTACAATCTTAGCTTTGGCAAACGTTGTTTGAAATCAGCCTTCGTTAGTTGAAATTTAAGGATTTAAGAAAATCTTTGTATTTACTACCGTCATTCTTCCATCTGTTCGTATTTTGGTTTGAAATATTAAGATTGAGTTCGTAAAATGGGTTAGGAATCTATTGGATTAATACTTTTCATGAATACGTGGCCAGAAGTCGTTCAGCTCTAAGGTCGGACAAGCATCGCCTTGCTCTACACCAGAAAAGTATTCACAATACCCCCGGGGATAATTTTATACAACAGCCTTCCTTCCGCCCGAGGTTAAAAATAGTACCTACAAAAGCTTCGTGAAGCAGAGTAAAACTATTCTTTTAAATGGCGCGTTTTACTCGGTACAGGATTTTCTTAATCGTCCTTCTAGTATTTAAATCAAGGTTCCTGCAAAAAGCGTTGAAGAAGCTGCTGCCAACTTGTAAAATAGCACACACCACATATCTTTAAAATTTCTATTCAGTTTTTTCTGTTCTTTTGTTTGTTTCATGTATTGCCTGGAGCTACGACAGAGGGAAGGACAGTTTCCTGGTCCAAGTAGTTAAAACTCCATTGCGTGTTCCTCAGTGTGTGCTTGTTTGTGTTTCCCAGTGTGTGTCCGTGTTGTGTTTATATTGACTTTTGTCTATATACACTTTCTTTTACTAATTTATTTTAAGTTTATTTGTCTTTAATTATTTACTTTATTTTGTTCATTTTTAATTTTGAATGTATGACGTATCCTATTTCCTCAATGGAGGATTAATGGAAACAACTTGATATTTATATCGACGGTGATATTTAAGTTCATAAAATAGAAGTATATAATTTACAGAAGTGGAAGCAGCGCGAACTAACTACTTTGAGCTCTAGTGTACTCTCTGTTCCGTGGTTTCTATGTCACATTCTATGTCGATGTGTCTCGAATGTTTCACGACCATAGCACAAGACCATGAGGACCTGTGTTATATGACGAGAAAATTATTCGAAGAATATAAAAAAGGTCGACTCGAGGTCAATACTGACCAATTTTGAGGGACACTACAAGGTATTGTATTAAGATTATAAGACGGCAAAAGAATTATACACTGCGATCAACATAAATACTTAGACGTAAAGATAGCACAAGGCGGTATACTAGATACGGTGATAAAAGATGGAAACATACAAGGCAGAAAATGAACGGAGTTCTATGGGACTAGACTATATTATAAGACGTATAGTAACATACAGTAGGGTAAACTTTAGAAAATTAAGCAAATTACGGAAAGAAAACATAATGACGACTTAAATTGATCTGGTGTGGGCACAAACAGAGAATGACAGATGATGAACTACCAAAACAGTTCTTGCTATGGACACCACAAGAAAGAAAAAGAGGGAGACCCAGAAGGAGCTGGAGAGACTGAATTAATAAGGAGATGAAAGGGGGAGATTAAAATAGACAGGAATGAAATATCAAAAGAGAAGAGTTATCCATAAACTATAAATAATGCAGTAAGCAGTAATTAGCATTGATGGACAAGAAAAGAAACCAAAATTCAAGAAAGGCGTAAGACAAGGATGTAGTCAATCGCCCGTGTTGTTTAACTTGTATATAGAACAGACGATGGAGAAAGTTAAAAATGAATATGGAAAGAAAGTCAAACTGCAAGAAGAATAAATAAAAACCCTTAGATTTGGTGACGATATTGTAGTATCAGGGGAGTCAGAAGACGACTAGGAAAACATAATAAATGGCATTAACGTGATCCTGGAGGAAGAGTACAACTGGAGGTTTAATGGAGATAAAACCAAGGTAATGGATTGTAGTAAGGGAAATAGTGGAATAACAAAGGCTGTTAGCTAGGGAAGGGATATTTTGAAGTAATGTATGAAATTCTGCTGCTAGAGCAGCATAGTAACTAGAGTAGGATAGCACAGGCAAGGAAGGAATTTACTTCCGGCTAATATAAGTATGAATACTAGAAAATCATTATTAAAAATGTTCGTATGGAGTGTGACGTTCTATGGGTGCGAAACGAGGACGGTAGGAGGCGCAGAAAGGAAAATGATAGAAGCTTTTGAAATGTGGTGCTATAAAAAAATGAGAAGGATGGATAGAATCACTAACGAGAAAGTTCTAAGGAGAAAAAGAGGAGAAATAGAAATATGGAGGACTTTTATCAAAAGAAGGGGTAGAAGTATAGGCCACATTTTGGGACATGACAGGCTTGTAAAATTGACAGTAGAGGGAAGTGTGGAGGCAAATGATGGAATGCGCTGATCGGATTAGGGAGGATGTGGTCTTTACGTGGAAATGAAAAGGTTAACACAGAATAGGTTATCAAGGAGAGTTGCTCAGACCAGACTAAGGACTCAATACTGCAACACACAAATCAAAGCAAGAACACGCCCGTAACACGGGCAACCACGTTACTTCCATTAACCATATTGCGTTTTATTCATAAAATCACGACACTGAACCAACATTTGATTGAATAGAACTCATCAGAGCCGTGTTTATTATTGAATAAGCAGCCTCAATTCACTCGTTCCTATAAGATATTCGATTCGTTCCGCTTTATTTGTTCGTGTTTTCAGTGATTTTTCATTTCAACACATGGCGTGCAGAGACGTCGATAAGATTACGTATCAACTGATCAACTCTAGAAAGACAGAGAGAGAGAGTGGAAGAGAGACGTTATCTTTTGCCACACCTGTAAAACAAATCCAATCGCGGCAATAGCGTGACCAAGGGCCGCAAAGTCCACAGTTCACCCTCTCTTTCCCCGTGCCTCCGACGGCCGACGGTAGGGCTCAAGACTAACGCAATCTTGAGAAACATTCTGCTGAGCGACTTCCCAACAACCACCGCACAGCGATGGAATAAGTTCACACGAGAATATGATTCTTAAATCTCCCTCGTTATGAAATATAAGATCAATACAGAATCTGACTGATGGTTCAGAATAAAGTAGGTGAAGAACATATGGACCATATTTATTTGATCTAAACGCACCATTCTTTTAAAAGGTTAATTTTTAGCTGTAAATATTAACCGTCTGCTTTACACAATAATTATACCCTATAAATTTACGGACATATACAAATTTTATATTTAGTAGAAAAACGATGATTCGTCACCATATTTGAACTCCGTCAGATAATGTTAGGACAAAAATTGTACAACACATAAACTATTGTTAGTAATGTACTTGTTGTGGTATTGAATCCTAAGACTGGTCTGAGGCAACCCTTCCAACTAACCTAATTGCGCAAGCCTTTTCATTTACGCATAACTACCAAGTCACACATCCTCCCTAATCTACTTAGTGTATCTTTCTTTTGCCTCCCTCTTCTGTTCTTAACCCCCACACTACCCTCTAATGCTAATTTTACAAGACCCTCGTACATTAAAACGTGGTCTATTAATCTATACTTTCTCTTTGTCAACTTTCTCCATATTGCTTAGAACTTACTCGTTAGTTATTATGCCCACCCATCTCATTCTCCTATAGCACCACATTTCAAAGGGTTCTCTTCTTTTCCTTTTCCTATCATCCACGTTTCGCACCCATATAATGGCACACAACTCCACACAAACATTTTTGGCAACGATTTCCTAATATTCGCATTTATATTATCCGTAAGTAAATTCCTATTTTTCGCGAAAGCCTTCCTTGCCTGTGCTATCCTAATTTTTATCTCTACTATACTTCTACCATCCCTAGTTATTCCTCTTCCCAAGCAGCATAATTTCTTAACTTCCTTCAAAATATCCCTTCCCAATCTAACACCCTTTGTTATTCCACTGTTTCCCATGCTACACTCCATTACCTCTATTAATCCTAATGTCATTAAGATTTTGAAATTTACTAATTTTTAATGTCCCATTTTCTAGAAATTTTTTGTATAATTTTTTTTATTAACATAACCTGCCTACGTCGAAACGTCGGTTCAACTGACAATAAACTTTTTCTGTTTTGATGTCAAATATATTCGCTTTAACTTAGGAATTTTTTTCAGTTGGAAATTTTAAGCAACAGAATTTTATACGCAGAAAATGGAAGGGCGTGAGAATAGTACCCAATACCCGACCTACCTGATGCAGGTTTTCTAGGGTTTTCCTTGTATTTCTTTAAGTGAAACACCGGGTAGGATTTAAACTATAGCTTGAGGGCCCTAGTCAACCCTTGGCTACCTTGCTCTACATTCCGCATCCCCCCTTTCCAATTACCTTCCTATGATATTAAAGGAGAGTTGTCTGTTTCAGGATTACGCTCATATAGCCTGTTAACCCCCCCCCCCCCAAAAAAAAATATTTTTACACTTAATTACGTGGTAGTAAAAAATCGTAGTTCCTATGAAGATCTAACATAACTGAAGGACATTAATGGAGTACGCAGACAGTGGAACATTGCCACAGATCATTAAAGGGCAAACTAAGTACAAAAAACTGGGAATCGTCAAATCAAATTCTGCCTCAGAATCGACAAAGAAGTGGAAAAGTACTTTCCCTACCTTGTTCTCTCGTCCTTCCTCATCCTCCCTTTTCAAATTCCTTGCTATACTATTTAAAGAGGAGCTTCCACCTCATGTTGCCTGTCATCGTAAAAAGCATTGAATGATGAATTATACAGGAAAATAGCCTGGATAACAAAAGTCATAGAACGGAATCAGCTACAAAATCCTAAAGCATAATTATTTTACTGGCAGGGATTTGTAGTTTCAAAATAGACAGTAGGGAGTAAAGAAAGGGAGACATTGCCCATTTTTTCCCTTCCTAATTTAGGACGTTAAACAATTTTACCAATTTAAATCTTTGAAAGAAATATTTATATTCAGGACAGTATATTTTTTTAAACAAACAGAGAAGAGTTACTAACTACGAAAGAGATTAAAATTTGTAATATAATGGAAGTAGTGTAATGAAAAGATTTTGAGCCAAATTGGTTTTCAAATACTTAACGCCTTCATTATATAATAATATTATGTTTTAACTTATAACTATTTACATTTAATAAATGAAAAAAGGCCTATAAATCAGAAGATTTATTAAATTTATTGGCATCAGTTCATCACCCGACGTTTCGTCCCCTTAGTTTGAGACTTCATCTGGTGTTTTAAGGAAACAAGCTATTGAAACACGTCGCACGACAATTAGTAATTGAATAATTCTTGTGACTTATAGGTCTTTCTACCATTTATTATTTAAAAAGAATTGCATAACTAATTTTATTTACATTTAATTGCTTCTCAAAGACTTCCCTTCTTTCCCACGATAAAAATGTTGTTTCAAACTGAAATCATATTATCGTAAGGTCTCATAAACTAGGAACGGTCCTGCCTCCAGATAATCGCCCAATTAATTTCACGTCAGAACAGTAGCCTTATAATTTTGTGAAAATAGATCAATCATGTCAAAATATTCTGGAATATTCTTAACGGAATAAAGGAAACATATCCGGCTTTAAAAATAAGTCAATGTTCCCATTTTGGAAGCGAATAACTAAATTTAATATCGTAAGGTTTAATTTTACGTCTGACTTACGTAAATAATTAAATAAAATTCCGTGACCTGATTCAGACTTTATTTTGAATATAATTTGTGTAATCTGATATATATTATTACGTGATGGGAAAGTACTGTACGTCATTTCAAGCACATTGCGCTCTCGGAGGAGTTCCAGACATTGCACAGTTACAGTTAATATGGAGAAGGAGTACAGAAAGATAATATTTATGTATAATACGTGTTATGAATACATTAAACTAAATCAAAAACCTTCATTGTTTACGTTCTAACTCAATGTAAAACACGTAAATGTCTTTGGTCAAAGAGTCACACTCAGCAGAGATAGCACTCAAACGTTACCACTACATTAAACTAAATTAAATAAATCGTGTATATATCCGTGCTTTACATATTAGTGAAATACAGCTTGCTTTATTATTTATTATTGGCGGTTTTAAAAACGTGAGTGCATTCAGATTTTCGCACTTACTTCCATTATGCCTCGACATTGACGGGTATATTTATTCGCTTACGCATAATAATAGGAGAAATGTATATTTAAATAGCATACAAAGGTATGAAATTATATTGAGGAATACATTTAAATTTGAACTGAATGTCACTGGAAGAAGGTTTAATATTTTTGATAGTTGATTGATGGGTTTACGTTTTGCAAAGTGTTTAATTAATTGGAATACTATTTTTCAATAAAATGGCATCTTCAGTCTGATTTCGTAGGTAAATAAAAATTAAGTACAGTACAAGGGCAATTAATTTTGCCCGCAGTTTTTAAATTTACGACTCAACAGAAGTTTCGTGGTGATGGTTGTAAATGTAAACATACTGAATATACAGTTAGTATCCCAAAGTTTCAGTGTTCAGACTTGATGAAAAATGGTGGAGCTTTCTGTGATTAAATTCTTAAATTCGGAAGGTAAAACGACCATTCGCACTCATGGAAGGTTGAAGAATGTGTATGAAGATGTAACAGCACTGCTGGGAGATGGATACGTCAAAGATGAAGGGCAAACCTCGTTGGCTGATGAAAAGCGAAGCGACAGACCGGTTACTGCAGTGGCTCCATGCAACATTCAGCGAGTCGATTAGCTCATTTACGCTCAAAAAACTTAAAGCACGTCTTCAGCGAGTTCGCCCAACGAAAGCAGTAGCGCATGTTCTTCTTTTGAGTAACAATACACACCAGTCTTCACAGCACTGAAGATATTGTGGAAGTCCTGCCTCATCCACCATACAATCCTGACCTAGCGCCATCAGACTTGCATCTGTTCAGGCTACTAAAGAAAGCCTATCATCACTTTTAAGGTGAGGAGGCCGTGAAAACGGCAAAATATAATCGTCAATGTTATTAGTTCGTGCTGTGTAAATTGAATTTAATTGTCTTGACAAATAAAAAAGATTGAATCACAATGGGAAAACAATCCTTCAACAAGTTTTAATGAGAAGTTCAGCATTGATTTTTTTTGCAGCAAATTTTTTATATTTACAGATATAGATGAAACATCAACTTACACGTCACCTAACTTCCATCGACTGACGCTTTTAATTATTGTTTATTTCAGAAAATAACTACTCACTTTCCTAAGTGTCATAGTATACACTGGATGACTGAAATTTTCGTAAAACTTTCAAATGTGCTTATCCTGAATTTTATTTCTCATGTCACCATTGTTTTTAAAATCCATTAATAACTCATTGGTTGTTTAAATTACCTATATGAAGCTTCTGGAGCAAAGTGAAAAATCTATTACAAAAGGATTGAATTATTCTACATAATTCCAGTTAATCTTAATATATATATATATATATATATATATTAATAAAAGAATGTTGTAAAATTGCTGAAGTCCTAATCCGTTTATATTGTCCAATAAATTAATAATATAGAAAAAAATTAGTAAAAGATTGTTGAAATTTACCAAACCTTTCATGCTTTTGTTGTTTAATAAATCAATAATTAAATATATATATATTCTGTCTAATAACCACAAATTTTTTAAATATTTTATTAAAGACTGTTGAAAAAGTACTAAAAGCTTCATCGCTTTTGACTGTCGAATAATAAATAATTTAAAATATATATATTGTGAAAAATTACCAAAGTTATTATCCTTTTTTATTGACCAAAAAATCAATAATTGAAAAAATATCTTGACTGTATAATAAATTATATAATAATAATAAAAAACTTGAAAAATTACCAAAAGCCTCATCCTTTTTTTCACTGCCTAATTAATAAATAAAAAATTGTGTTGCAAAATTACCAAACTCTTCATCCTATTTATTGTCAAATAAATAATCTGACAATTCAACTGACGTAAGTCACGACCCAAAATTATGCATTTAAAAATTTACCCGGTGAAGTCTACAAATATGGACGAAACGTGTCAATCTATAAAATAAATATCAATTCAAATATTTTGGTGGCAAATTGGCTGTATTGTTTGTTTATATTTTATTGATTTAAACAGCTCATTATGATACAATACTTTTCTCGAGAGCTTTCGGCTGCGTCCATTTTCAACTATGAATCAAGAAAAAATTTTAACCAAGCGAAATCAACCATAAACGCTCAAGCTGTTACTGACAATGAGACTCCCTAAATTAAAATGAAATAACTCTATGACATTGATTCTTATTATTGATTATTTCTTAATTTTATGTGGTTAAAATAATTTTTTGTGTGTTTATATACAGCTTTAAAGTTGAAAATGGCATTGGTCGAAAACTCCCGAAGAAAAGTATCGTATAATAATAATAAGCTCTTTTGAACAATTAAATAAAACCGGAATAAGTAAATTTTAAAGAATACTATATTAAATTTTCAGACACAGTTTTTTTTATCTAGATTAGACGACGTTTGGTCACCACATTTGGAACATCTGCAGGTGTTAAAGTTTGATGGAAGGAAAAGTAAATGCCAGAGGTGTTCAAAATTTAACACCTGAAGCATTCCCAAGTGTGGTGACGAAATGTCGTCTAATTTAAATGAAAACAGAACTTGAGAAGATAGTCGTTCATTTTTCGCGTTGAATTATTATATATCAGACGTTAATTGATTTACTAAGAGACTAAATTGCTATAGACGTGTATATTTGTGTGCTCTTACTTATCTATTGTGAAATTAATATTTTATTCCGAGTGATTGCCTTGTCGTATTGTTTTTAGTTTGTCCTTCAAGAGTTTTGAACATATGGTTAAAAATATCAAAGCAACGAATGGTGTTTGATGATGTAACTATTTTTTACGGCGTTTTGAATACGGGTTTTAATTTTTGTAATTGTAATTTGTAATTTTTTTGTAAATTTCGGTCAAATCTGAAAAAAACGTGTGAAGTGAAGTGGATATTTTTTAATATAAATGTGTTTCCGAATATAAAAAACTAAAGTGAAGTGAAGTGTTTCTCTTTTCTCTTTTAGGGCATCCACCGAACATGTTTATCTTTCTTTAGTTTATAATTATGTATATTTAATTATGTATCTGCCACCGGGCTTGCGCCCAATTGTAGATTATTAGCAAATACAATACAATACAATGTTAGTATTGCCCGTCAACTATGGCAGCGGATTCCGTTCGACACCAGTTATACACCAAATATTCGGTAGTGGGGGCAGCACGACATTGTTACTCACCGTTGTCGATGTACCTCTGGAGCACGGGCGCGTAGTGGGGCTGCAGGTCGTCGAAGTTGGCCTGCGTCACCTGCCTGTGGCCCAGCGCCTCCATCAGCAGCGCGCTGTAGGCGACGCCGCCGTCGTCGAAGTCGAACTCGGAGGTCGCCGGCGCCGCACAGTACTGGGACCCCGAGGACGCCGCCCCCGCCACCACCCCCGCCGTGGGAAGGACGCCACCGCAGCTGTCCGCCGGGGGCGGCGGTGGCGGCGGCGCAACTTCGATACGCTCGTCGTCCCGCTGTAGCATCTCGAAGTCGATCACTTCCGGGGTTTCCGCCGAGGAAGCGACGCTCGGCGACGCCACCTCGGGAGCGAAGGGCCTCGGGGAGAAGGCGGCGGCGTCGCAGTGCCATCCGGGGAAGTGCTGCTGCTGCTGGTAGACGGAGGCGGCGCCGTGCTGCTGGCCGAAGCACGTGGGGGCGGCCCACTGAGCGGGAGCCGCGGGGACGGAGGTGGCGTGGTGGGCGGCGGGGGCGGCGTCGTAGCCGGGAACCCACGGCCCCGCGTAGCCGCCGAAGGGACTCTGGGGGTGGTACATCTGGCGCACCACGAACTGCTGGCTCATCGTCCACCTAACAGCGCGGAATTGTCAGGTACCTGGCTAGTAAACACGCAACTGTCCAGTTCACGACGTAGCATGGCGGAGCACGTGCGAGATCACGTGGGGCGGCGCTGACATTTGTACCCGCGGTCCTCCACAACGTCTGACAGAAGCCAAATCTCGGGCTCTCCGATATCCTCCGATCCTCCGATTGCGATTGACTCGGCGACAGAGACTTACATAAATATTACGCAATTCGGCGGGGAATCAGATAACGAAAATTATCTCTTGTCTTTCATCGACTCCCGCCCGACACTCGAGCTGCGAGGCAGGATCTTTAAAAGCGCGCTACTACTAATATCATTACAAATCGCTGAATTACGTTGTCCATGTCAGATCCTCATTTAGTTTTCCTGAAACGTTTCTAGCAAAAATGTTAGCGGTTATACGCGATAGAAGGCGAGAGTAGAATAATTGGTGTCGGATGAAGGAAGGAACGTCACTGACGGCCCGTGGCGTGTGGTCCTTCCTCCTCCCTTGAGCTGTCTGTCGCACGGAACGTTTCGCCTCTAACGAGATCCCGCCTCCGAAGTGAGGAGGGGCGTCGCCAAGGCCTGACTAAACAACCTCGCCATTGGATTCCGGAAACGCTAATAGTCTCCTCGACGTTGCTGGTCACGTATGTGACCAAACCCCTTCCATGCGGATTATCCTCACCCACCAATAGGAACAAGCTGATCTCTTCATTATTAAAAAAAACACAATATTGGTCGATTTGGACACGAGTCAGTTGCGAACACTCCTGCACACTTTAATTCCACATTGGATACGTTAGAAAGGAGGAATAATCATATACTTTAAATATGACAAATTAAACGACCATTTATAATCAGTCAAAGGAAGTAGATAAGTTTCAATTGAAACTCAAGTAAAGCACGTATAGCTAAATGTAGAAGAAAGGCTCGAATGAAAATCATGTCGGCCTCCCGCTTTCCATGAGGGTACTCTACCTTTGAGTTAGTCCAAGTCGACCTCCCGAGGACCGATTCAACATCCCTCCACTCCTGCAAACCTAAGCTAAGCCCGGAAAGTCCTGGTTCCATTCGCGTCTCTCTTCTAAAATCATTTTATTCCATGACGTTTTTGTACAGTCCTGTACTTTCATCAGATTGGTTATGTTCAGCTCCAATACTTACAGAATGAGGTCAATTACAAACTCTTCCTTCATAAAACTCACAAACATGAGTTATTTTAAAGGTTGTATTTTAACGTCTGATTTTGTAATAAAAAGTAAAATTTCCGAACAATTTCAGACAATTTTCAAAAAGGAAAAAAACAATGTTTCGGTACTTATTTGTTCCTTTTACAAGTTATTATCCTGTTGAGAAACATTGATAAGCCATGTGCTATTTTGAAAACTCAAACATTTTACACATTTTGTAGTAATAATATATAACTAAACAAAAAGAGGTACGTAAATGAGAACAATCAATACATCAATTGTCACATTAGAAATACAACAATACTTATCGACATAACCACAAATTTTGAAATTGGTCGGAAATTTTATTTATTATGAGTTATTTTACTTGTTATACAACTTAACTTTAAAATATCATACTACCCGATGATAAAAATATTTTCCACCGTAAGTGCAGTAAATAACTAATCGTGTAACATTGAAAAACACAACTTTGTAAAATATTTATATACATATATAAATTTATCTAATGAATAAAACAACAATCTTCTATTATCTCAACGTTGGAAGGAACGGTGAAAGTTTTTAATTGTAAGCAACCATACAAACGTAAAATATTTACTTGAATTCAACTATCATCCTTTTTTAAAAAAGAACTGAAGAGGCTCCCAAAAGTTGGGGGTGAAACGGCTTTTATTCTGTATCAATCCGGGGGAATTTATTTACAGTATTCCCGGTACATTATTTAATTCTTGGTCAACACATAATTAAACCGACATCGAAAACGTCATATTATGAACCTCAAATATCCTCCCAGTACATCTAGTGTCAAAAATACCAGCGGTACAACTGGAGGAATAAATATGTTTTCAGTATTCGAACATAAAAAAAATTTTCTCCCACTTAATGGTTAAGTTTTTACTTAAATCACGTATAAAATGTGATAATGTAACAAAGCGATTCGCAGTACACCGATTTCCACACCAAACTCTACAGTTTCCTTTTTATTTTCATATTAGTAATTACTAAACTTTAAAATTTACCTGACGCGAAGAATAAAACCAATTTAAGTGTACATCGTATCGACAATCGAAAGAAGTTCATTTTTCCTCCGCCTGCTGCAGTAAGTGGGATGAATGATGTAGGACTTATAACTCGCAGTTGGTTTACACGCCGCGGCAATTCCAATAAATCTTCCCGTAGAATTAATATTTTTATTTATATCTTCTGCAATATATCGAAATTAAATATGCATGAATATTAAAATTAAATATCCTTTTTAAAAACTTAGAAATTTTTATTGAAATCTGTTGAACCGTTTCGGAGCCTATTCGAGACAAACATACGGACAGACATACAGACACTTCAGTTTTATTTATTGAAATGAATTGAAAATGTTTCGTTTTTGCAGCAGCATATTTTTTTTGTTAAATTTTAATTAAAGAACTGAGGATATCCCGAAAGTTGGGGGTCAGAAAGTTTTCAATTCAAATTAATTATTTCATTTCTGACTTTTGGTCATTCTTTGTCTCTTTTATTTGTCCTTAAAATTCTTCTGTTTCTGACTTTCGGCCATTTATTATTTTTCATTTACAATATATAGTCGGATTAACTTCAATATTTTATTTGTAAAATTAAAAATCAAATAATAAGGTGTCACCATTCTTTCAATTCAAAAATAAATGTTACCAATCATAAAGTAATTATGAAGATAATTTATATGAAGTTACAACCATACATAGTTATCCCACATAATTTATAAATTTCCTAATATATATATATGAAAGGCTAAATAATAATGGTATATAAATATAACTCAACTTTATTGCGTCATTATTTGAATTTAGATTTTTTCTGTTGTCTTAATGAATAACATTTCTGATAAATTACGTTTTACTAAATTTTACTCATTAACTGAAATTTAAAATTTATTCCAATCAAATTGATGACTTCCTTATAATTTATGAACAGTGACATGTGATTTAAATTTTTGTGATTATTTTTCTTTTCTGTAATCTAGATAGAATAACACGTTTGGTTAGTCTTGTAAGGAGCTATTAAGGATTTTGATGATGACAGGAATAAAATATCGAGAACGAAGAGTTATCCATAACCTCTACAGAAAACATTCAGCAGTAATTAGAATTTAAGGACAAGAAGAGAAAGCAAGAAAGGAGTAAGCCAATGATGCAGTCTGTTGCCCATGCTCTTTAACTTGCGTATAAAACAGCCAATGAAAAAAGTTAAAAATGAATATGGAAAGGGAACCTAGATGAAGAAATAAAAACCCTAAGGTTTGCTGATGGTATTGTGTTATTAGGGGAGTTAGAAGATGACTTAGAAAACATAATAAGAGAAGGGACAGATTAATAGACCTCGTTTTGAGACACGAGGGTCTTATAAAATTAGCATTAGAGGGAAGTGTGTGGGGTGAGAAGAGAAGAAGGAGACCGAGGAAGGATACGCTAAGTAGATTAGGGAGGATGTGGTAGTTGTGCGGAAATGAAAAGGCCTGCGCAAGATAGGTTAGCATGGGAGGGTTGCATCAGACCAGTCTTAGCACTGAATACAAACAACGACTAGTTGAAAAGTGCCACTAATGTATACAATGGTTCAATAAATGTTGATTGAAATTTTTGGGAAGCCTATTTTGGGATTCTTCCACAGAAGGAAAGAATTTACCCAGTCATCAACACCGTAAAAAGCCTCTCCCTACTTTTACTGGGCTAAAACTTAGTTTCGGCGTATGACAGATAACACATATGATCATCAGTTCAGAGTTGACATCGCGATTCTTCCCCTACATGATGCAGGAGACTGGGCAGACTGAAGTTTACTTCCTCCGCAAGTGATACGACTAGAAAGTAATTACCGAGTTCCGGATAATTAAGAGATAAGACTCAAACTAAAAATAAAGTGTATGTTATCACATTGAGAATCACGTGTCATTAAGTAGTCCTTACAATATACATCACAAACACTGTCAAGTATAATCCATTGATAATTATAAGCGGCAGAAAAGAAACGAGGAACTTTGAAAAATAAATTAAATAATTAATTATCGAAATCAACGAGGGAAGATTAGGCGTGGCCTTCTAATACCCATTTTTATCTAAGGGCTTTCAAACAGATAACGGCATTCCAGATAAAAATGTCCATCATTTTACAATTATTTATTTATAACAATTAATTTAAATATTCCTGAGAGGATTTGACGGCAATTTATTTACTAAAGTTTCGATTCATACCGCGTCGTACATCTACTATATAGTGAAATTATTTTATTTCCATCTTCTAAACATTTTGACAATAGTGAGTAATATATGTTGTTGTTGTAAGGCAATAGTTGTCTGCTGATCCCATTGGATCAGTCGGCCAACTGCCTTCTAAAACTGGTGAAGACACGGAGAAGGGAATGCTGCGACCCCACAGCAAACTCGTCTCCCGTCATTCGGAAGAGCGTGAGAATAGTACCCAATGCCCGACCTACCTGATGCAGATTTTCTAAGGTTTTCCCTACATCGCTTTAGGTGAAACACCGGGTAGGATCCTTAAACAATAGCCCGGGGGCCGTAGTCAACCCTTGGCTGCCTTGCTCTACCTTCCGAATCCCCCCTTTTCAATTCCATTTCTATGCTATTGAAGGGGTGGTACCTGTTTCAGGATCTCCCTCATGAAGACTGTTCACCCCAAAAAAATTGTATTGAGTCCTTAAACTAGTCTAAAGCAACTCTCCATGCTGACCTATTCCCTGCAAGCCTTTACGTTTCCACATAACTTCCATATCCTTCCTAATCTGCTTAGCGTTGTCCATCCTTACCTCCCTCTTCTGTTCACTTCTCTCTAATGCTAAATTTACAAGTCCCTCTATTAATCTATTCCTTCTCTTCGTCAAAGTCCTCCGTATTGTTCTCTCTTCTTAGAGCATCCCCGTTAGTAATTCTATCCACCCATCTGATTTTCAGCTTTCTTCTATAGCACCACGTATCAAAAGCTTCTATTCTTTTCCTTTCAGCAACTTCCTACCGTCAACGTTTCGCATCCATATAACGCCACGCTGCATACGAATATTTTTTGTTATTATTGCCTAACATTCGCACTTACATTTAGCCACAGGTAAATTCCTTTTTTTTTTTTGCGAAAACCATCCTTGTCCGTGCTATTCTACTCTAGTTATTACGCTTCCCAAGTAGCAGAATTCCTTAACTTCCTTCAAAATAACCTTCCCAATCTTCCAGCCTTCGCTGTGTCATTGTTTTCGATACTAAATTCCATAACGTTGGTTTTCCCTCTATTATTTCTCACGTTGTACTTTTTCTCCAGGACTAAGTTCATGCCATTTATTATGTTTCCAAGTCTTCTTCTGACATCCCTAATACTACAATATCATCTTAATATATATGATGTTGAAAAAATTTAGTAATTCTATAAGGGAAACCTGTGGGAGATTTTTCTCGCGGGTATTTCTCTCCAGATTAATTATGGAACTTACCTTTGTGGGTGGGACCTACCTTATACAGATCATCTAGGGTTTCTCCTGTATCTCCTTAGGTTGCTATACCGGGTACGATCCTTAAACGTTAACCTGGGGGCCGTAGTCAACCTTTGAGTACCTTGCCCCGCCTTCCGCACACCCCCTTTTTCAATTCCCTTCCTATGCTATTAAAAGGGAGTTGCCTGTTTCATCTCATGTAGCCTGTTATCCCTCAAATGTATATAGTAATCCACAGATTGGTTTGATGAATTCTCCACGCAAATTTGTCTTCCGCTTTTATTTGTTTTGCCTAACATATTCCAGTCATGGTCTTCTCTTCCTATACATACCCACACACATTTCCCTCTATTAACGTGTCCTTGATGTGGTCTATTAAGTCTATCCTTTCAAAGTCCTCTTTAATGTTCTTTCCTCTCATACTCTATTCAAGACTTCATAATTTGTGACACGATCTACACTTCGGAACATTCTTCTGTATGACCATATTCAAAACCCTTCTTTCGTTTATTCCGTGTCAACTCAACCTAGGTTCTCAGTCAACCACCTCCAATTTTATTGAAACTCAAACTAAAATACGCAAAATATTAGGTGTTAACTTGCTTTGGTTCTAAAGTTAAATTCCCTCACGTTGAGTGTCTCTGTGCTATTCGTTCCACTGTCAACAGTAACCGTAAAATAATACAAGTCACGAAGAAAAGTAGATAACAATTTCTACTGTCGATAATCTTAGAAACCGTTTCAATTCCTTTCAGCTTCGATAATAATTTTGAAAAATATTGTGACATTAGTAAACCATTCAAGAACAAAATAAGACGGCTCTTTTTTTAACCAGATACCGATATTTCTCTAATCCACATAGTCACCGCCGTCAATCAGGCACTTGTAGTACCGGGAAAGCAGTTTTTGTATTCCTACCTCAACGAAAGATGGAAGTCAAGCCGCACCGCAGCTCATCGTTCACATTTTCAACACACTCGCTAATCTGTCTATTCCACTTCCACACTCATATCGCTTCCTCCCAACACACCTCACGCAATTATTCCCGACGTGTGACATTCCTTGCATTCAAGAAACGAATCACTGAACTGACGTCACAGTAGTCGCTCAATTCGTTTCGAACACTTCGAAACCCTCAAAACTAAAGTGACGGTACTTGACAGCTTAAGTGTTGTACCCATCTGTTTAGGACTGAGTACGTATCGTGTAGGATTTGGCTGTTTAAATTTATGCAACTCTTCGGTCTGGGTTTAAATTCTCGACGACAACTATCAAGGCATTTGGAATATTTTCTGGTTTCATGTTGATCAAACAAACCATGTATTTCCTGCAGCGTTTTTTGTTCATATTCTCTCTCTTTAATCCGGTGGATTCGTTTTTCCTCCTTTTTTTCTTCTTTCAGCCTTCTCGTGCAACCTGCCTCAATTGTTTTTTGATATGCTGCAAACGTAGAGGTTTACGAGATTGTAAATGATATTTGATGCCGCTCCTATTCATAGAATGAAGATATCTAATCTAAGATACAACAACACAATTTTTCCATTATTTGTCAATACTGACTTTCGTCACTACTTTTATTATGCGAAATGCCGCTTTTCTAAGGAAAATATCCGCGTAAATATCCTGAAATTTTGTTTTACGCTGCGGTAATTCATTGTTTTATTATGAAAGAAAGTCGCGGGATTAATGATAATTATTGTTGTTAGAAAGATGAATACAAAGAAGTTATGTTCGATTTCTCAACGTAATCAACGAGACAATTTTGTAATTTTTGATACACAAGGACCACCAAGCATTTGCTTCTAATCGGTAGCAAGGCTGCGATAAGCTTTATCTAATTTCCCCACATTTTAACGTTGTGTTATGTGACATCGCTGTCTCTCTCTCTCCTTTAGTCGTTATCTCTGTATCTCAAATCGCTGTAACATCACTGCCGTTGATAACTTCGCGACAAGATATACTTGTACCTTCACAATCGCAGCTTACCTGGACAACAGGCTTTAAAATTATTTATTTCTTTTTATTTACAAATAATTTCCATTCCCCGTAAAAGAAAAATAATTAATCAACATGATTTGTAAAACCTTCATGTAAAATATTACACAAAAAAGTTATCGAAATTTATGAATTACAATTCCTTTTACGGCCAAGTCGAGTATAATGACACCGATGACGTCATGACCTCTACGGGAATAGTTGTAAATTGACATCAGGAATACATCCCTTCACTTTTAGAACTTTTTACTGAAATATTTATAATTAAGTATTGAATTTAATTTCATTTCATCCTCGCATTTAAAAATAAATAAAACATTATTACATCTATATGAACGATAAGGTCTATTCACCATTAACATTCAACATTAAAGCAATAATAGTGTAACATAAAAAAAGAATTACAACTGTTATGTCCCAGCATCTAGTTGATAATTATTCAGGTTCTACTTTGGTGCGTACTGTGTTACTAACATAATTATAACTGATTTTATGTAATGCTCTACTACTTAGTATTAATTCTAAAATCATACAAAAATAATGAAAATTCAATTTAACACCTTTCTCATTCATTACGCCAGGAAACTGATTAGAATGCAGTGGGATGTCCATGTGCCTTATTCTTCTGAATCTATGGCATCTGACTATTGCCAAACAAGTAAAATTGGGCATGAGATCTCTGGTTATACACAGACTGATTAAGACCATGCTAATTCTTTGGAAATTGGTTCTTTTAATATTTCTTCCTTATAAAAAAACTTTTATGTTTGAATAAATGGAAGCAGTTCAAAATATCTACAAATAGGAGTCTATGTAACTCACAAAACAGAATAAAATGTTTCAATGGCACATATTTCACATAAATATTTTCTCATTGATTTTTGTTTTTTAAAAAGAGATAAGTATTTTTTTTCAAAACAGCGTATAGAAGTTAATAACTGTAGACATTTAAACATTTTTCCATTAAGAATCACCATATCACTATTCCATATGCACAACTTTGATGCATCGTGTTTGACTACACACACAGATTTTGAAATTATGCAGAAGACCATAATCAATTAAATGAAAAGATGTGGCTCACCTTCGGATTAAGTGGTTTGTACAACAATTTACAAATAAAATTCTTTAAGGTATCCTTCCCCTTACAATAAAATCTGATAATATTACTGCTAAATCAATGTGTCCATCTTTAAGGTAAGCTCAATCATATCTCAATACTATATATAAGCATTTAATGACAATGTAACACAATCCACATAATTGTTAACTGAAGTAAAGAGGGAAAAAATCAATCACTGGATTACCTGAAATTGAGAGCCAATTTCACCGTGGTGAACAGAAAGTAGCATTTAAAATTTTCTGATGTCCAAGCTCATTTCTTCAAGGGAAAGCACAATATCACTTAATACTTGTTGACCAACATGTAAGGGGTAAGAATGTATATAATTTACAAATTTGTGGATATCCAGTCAGACCAAAAGTGTTTGTTTTTAATTTTGATGATTCAATAAGTTAATTTGTTAAATATCTGAGGACACTTTAATTAGCTGAGAACTTTCACAAAATGGTTCTCAGTTTATCTTTCCTATCTATATCCATTTAAAAATTTATATTATATATATATATATATATATATATTAAAATTTTACTATTAATAACCTGTTACAGAAACTGTTGTTATTATCATCAGCTATTCAACTCTAGAATATTTATTTAAATAACCACAAATATGACTGAATCTAAATATGTGAATGCTCTATCAAAAAATTATGCATTTTTTAAATTATCAGATCATTTTAATATTAAATAGTAATAATATCTTCAAGGAATTTATTTTATTTAATAACTGATTGTTATTTAGATGTACAGAAATGAAAAAAACTTGGTTTTAAATTTGTCACAATTTTTGTATAATCCAAAATTATATTTTATTAGTTTTGATTACTTAATATAACAATAAAATACTAAAAAGTTGTAATAAAAATTAATCAAACTTATTTTTTGTTTTCATTAAAATTGATATTAATTTATAACCGAGGTTATTTTATTCATTTGTGTAGATATAAAATAAAATTTTGTTATTCGAAAAATTATATTTGTGTCATTTAAATAAGAAAATATGGAAACATGTTTAAGTCCATTTAATTAACTTTGAGATCACACATGAGAGGATGGGGAAAAGTCCTTAGTTATTTCATTATTTTATTCTTAAAAAAACATAAGTCACATTCAAATTAACATAGCCTTTGTCCAATTGGTCATACTCATCTGAAATAAATGTTAATTTAAGTGGGACCTGTGGTTTCTTGAATAAAGAACAAGAAATAAAAGAGAATCTTTTCGGTTTTTAGTGTAAGCTATGTGGGTAGAAAGTCCATCATTAATTTACTATTATTATATTTACACAAAAATGGAATTATGACTATCAGCATACTCTATAATTATTATTTTTCAATTATGGTCAGTTTTAAAAGTGCATGAGTCTTGGAAAATTTCTAAAAAGCACCCATTTTTTCCATTACTTGTTTTTTTTTCAAAAGAAAAAAATTCAATAAGTTTTATATTATGATGAAAATATTACAAGTATTTTGTTATGGGAGGATCGGTTTATTTTTTTACTTTGATAAATACAGCAGCAAATAGAATGCCACATTTCATGAAAGAAAAATATTGTATTAAAATAAGTGTAAAACTCTCAAACCGAAGTCTAAAAAATTGTATATTTTTCTTGGGAATAAGGTACATAGTGCCTGCATGGACTGCGATCTAAAATTACAATAATTATAATTTAGTTGAAATCTTGTTACAAGATAACTATGATCCGTCAAAAGAGCGTGCATGACGTAATTTCTTTATCATTCAACAGTTAAGTTTCTTCCATAATTCTCGGGATGATGGCCGTGAAATGATTTAAGCTGTATTCAGAGATACGATATTAATTTAATTTAACATTTTTCTTTTCTTTACATCAGTCGCTTACAGACAGAAACGAAGCGGCGTTATTTGCTCTTAGACGAGCGATTGTTTTTGGATCAACTGCTTGACGAAGCATTGACGTCGAAGCTGCTGCGATGGACGAGCCAACGTCCGAGTGGAACGAACCAGGAACCTCCCACGAACACCGACAAAGCGTGCACATTCACATTGGAAGTGATAAGATAAAAGAGCGCGCCCATTTAACAGAGTTGAAAAGAGACGTGTTCCTCGACGATCACCTGATTCCGATGGAGATATTTTGTAGAAGACACTGCACCGACACCCAGTACGGTTTATCTAAAGCGAGAGCAGAACATCTGCTTCAGCTGTACGGTCCAAACAAATTGAAGTTGATGAAGGAAACTTCTAAAATAATAGCATTTCTCAAGTGCTTTTTTGGAGGTTTCTCCATTTTGCTGTGGATAGGGGCGATTTTGTGCACCCTGGCTTATTTTCTGCGAAGAGAGGCCAAGAACTCCAAGGAATACCTGTACCTCGGCACTGTCCTCGTCATAGTCGTAATCGTAACGGGTTTTTTCACTCACTATCAACAGAGGAAGAGTTCCAAGGTAATGGAAGCTTTCGAGACCATGATGCCACAAACCGCTCTGGTAATTCGTGACGGAGACAAAGTGTCAATAACAGCGGAAGAGCTCGTCATCGGAGATCTCGTGGTCCTGAAAATTGGCGACAGAGTCCCGGCTGACATGCGAGTCGTCGAGTCTCAAGGCCTCAAAGTGGACAACTCGGCCCTCACCGGCGAATCTGAGCCATCTCGGAGGCTCACCGAACATACCAGCGAAACCCCCATCGAGACGAAGAACCTGGTCTTCTACTCGACGACCGTGGTCGAAGGGACGGGCAAGTGCGTAGTGATTGCTTGTGGTGATAACACGGTGATGGGCCGAATAGCTGAGCTCACGACTCACCTCTCTCCAGAAGAGACGCCAATAGCGAAAGAAATTAAGATTTTCATTCAGACGATATCGGTTGCGGCCGTGTTATTGGGGCTCATGATGTTCTTCCTGTCGATGATCGTCGGCTACAACTGGATAGACGCTGTGATATTTATGATCGCCATCATCGTCGCGAATGTGCCCGAGGGGCTGTTAGTGACCGTGACAATGAGCCTGACGAGAGCTGCTCAGAGAATGGCGAGAAAGAATTGTTTGGTTAAGCATCTGGAAGCTGTCGAAACGCTAGGATCGACGACAGTCATATGTTCTGATAAAACTGGAACGCTCACTCAGAATCTGATGACTGTGTCTCATATGTGGTTCGATAAGGAAATGTTTGAAGTCGGAATAACCGAAGATGGTTACTTTCACGACATTAAACAAGATAAAACGTTTCAAGCTCTGAGCAGAGTGGCGATGCTTTGTAGCGTAGCAGAATTTTCCGAAAATGAAACTGCCAGCCCAATTTCTCCGTGTAAGAGGCAAGTCATCGGTGATGCTTCGGAAGCTGCCTTACTGAGGTTCTTCGAGACCGTCATCGGAGAAGTGAATCGGTACAGACAAACCTACAAGAAGGTGTGTGAGGTTCCCTTTTCTTCAGAGCGGAAATTCCAACTCTCCATTCACCTTTCATCATTCACTCATACCGTGAGCCCTTATTTCTGCGTCATCAAAGGAGCCCCGGAACGATTATTTTCTTTGTGCTCCACGATTTTAATTGACGGCAAAGAACTGGCCATCGACGAAGACACCGAGAGGCATTTCGTCGAAATTTGCCAAGAAATCGCCGGCTGCGGTGAACGTCTTATGGGATTCGCAGATTTGCAGCTGCCTCGGAACGTGTATCCGGAGGGTTACCCGTTCGACTCGACGGAGATAAACTTCCCCATGACGGGCTTCAGGTTCGTCGGTCTGATATCCCTGAGGGACCCTCCTCGCGTGGGGGTGAGCGAAGCCGTCCACAAGTGTCGCTCCGCAGGCATCGGCGTCGTCATGGTGACGGGCGACCATCCCGTCACGGCGAAAGCCATCGCCGTCTCCGTGGGCATCATCTCCCACGACAGCGTGGTGGTGATGGACAACGTGACCAAACTTCCGCCGATCCCGCACACGTCGCACGGGAAGCGAGCGGCCGTCATCCACGGCTCCAGCCTGCGGGAATTCTCCGACGACCAGCTGGACTTGATCGTGTCTTGGTACGACGAGCTCGTGTTCGCCCGCACTTCTCCGACGCAGAAGCTGAACATCGTGGAGAGTTTCCAGCGCATAGGCCACGTGGTCGCCGTCACCGGCGACGGCATCAACGACTCCCCGGCGCTCAAGAAGGCGAACATCGGCATCTCCATGGGCATAACCGGTTGCGATGTCACTAAGAAGGTGGCCGACATGATTCTCTTGGACGATAACTTCGCCACGATAGTCAACGGAATCGAGGAAGGTCGGTTGATCTTCGACAATCTCAAAAAATCCATTGCCTACACATTGACGTCGAACACGCCGGAGATGTTGCCCTTCTTATTCTGCGTATTCTTGAAAATACCCCTTCCTCTGGGAGTGCTCACTATTTTGTGCATCAACATAGGAACGGACTTGTGGCCTGCGATTTCCCTGGCGTACGAGCCTCCGGAGAGCGACATCATGTACCGTCGTCCACGAAACGTTCAAGTCGACCGTCTCGTCAACTGGAGGCTCGTGGCGATGGCCTACGGTCAGATCGGACTGCTACAAGCGGCTGCAGGCTTCCACATATACTTCTTAATTATGGCAGAAAACGGTTTCCTCCCGTATTCGTTGCCCAACATCTTGGACAAGTGGGACTCGCCAGCCATCGACGACCTTGAGGATTCGTTCGGTCAGGAGTGGACTTACAATTCCAGGAAGATTCTCGAGTACACTTGCCACACGGGATTTTTCGTCGCCATAGTCGTCGTCCAGTGGGCAGACCTTTTAATTTGCAAAACTCGTAGGTTGTCGTTGTTTCAGCAAAGTATGAATAACTGGTCCTTAAACTTCGGCTTACTTTTCGAGACCGCCTTAACTTGTTTACTCGTCTACACTCCCGGTGTGAACCACATTCTCAAGTTGTACGAAATTAAGCTCATACACTGGCTGATGGCACTTCCTTACGCGCTCGTAATCCTCTTATACGATGAAATTAGGAAATACATAATGCGTAAGTATCCAGGATGTTGGCTGGAAAAGTTAACTTATTATTAGCAGGACTGTATTAACTTAATATAATTTTGTGTACATAACTTTCAACATTACAATAAAGATTAATAAAGAGAAAGAGAGAAAAAATTGTTTTCCAAAGTATCCGCAACTCTTATTTACGGAGAAACTTTGCTAGGACTTGATTTCTTTGTTAAACTCATTGACGTATAGTGACGAATTATTTTCTAAATACTTAACATAAATGATGTTCCGAGACAAAAAAAAACATAATTTTATAAAAATTAACTTTATCAATTTATTAATAACTTATTGCGTTTTGATCAGTTCGTAATACTGTTTTTAAAAGTTTCGTTCCGTAAACGTTACGACACGTGAAGGTTATTTTGCCGTTGATTATTTTCATCTCCACTGTTCACAAAGAAATTAACTCATTTTGCGTCGAAAATTAACTGCATGGCTTCAGGGATGGAAATAAAGTTTGTTCAGCTATCACGAACGAATGATTTGTGCAGGTAACAAAACTTTTCACTTTCTTTTTTCACATTTAGTGTTGAAGCTTCTGATCTGCATGAAAACTCCAGGTTCTAGTTTCCTTTTTCTTGTTTTCAGTGAGTGGTGACTTGGTCATTACCATGATACTTGAGCTTATTTCATTCATGATTTACACTTGAAAGGTTTTATAGTAATTGAAGTCCCCATCTTTCAGTATCCCTTCCGTGAGGTACATCATTAATAATCAAGTGAAATTAATAACTGTAATGCATATTATCTTTTAGTTCAGGTATTACAATCTTCCATGCAAATCTGGCCTTTATTAATTCCAGATATAAGAAACTTTGCACGCATACTCCCTCCTCCCCCCCAAACCCATATGGAAGAAAGTGTTCATAGTGATTTTTCCTGGATTCAAAACCCAATATTCACCAAAGATTGTTCAACAAATTGTAAAAGTTTTCAAAATATTGACTAAGTTGAATATTTTGGTAGAAATAGAGAAGTGTCTTTTGTGGCTTACTTTTAAAAATTGTGATACTTTATACCAAGTACCATTATCAAGTATTCTGATTATTCATAGGTCCTTGGATTTGCCCTGTAAATTTCCTTGTCCATTTTGCCTTGCCCTTGGCTTCTTCCTCTTTTTCCTGGGTGCTTTCTTCTTCCACTAGGACATGCAACTCATCTTTCCATGATGTCGTGCAGTAAACAATTTGTCCTTTAGGATTTGTCAGTTCAATTCACGTTCCTCTTAAAAACTCTTGTCAATATGGATTAATCCTTTCATTTGTTACCGTTTTTAATTAGAGAAGATGCCACATTATTGATAACTAAGGGATTATATAAATACGACGCCACCTTTCTGCAATCCTTGTTGTTGACGTCAGGACATCACCGCATTTGATAGTGGTCCAGGTATTTCCTCTCCCTCCTGCTGAGTGTCTTGTTTCTGATCCATATGAATTCCTGCACATCGAGCTTGTCAGTAGGGTTCTTTGCCTTGGCGATTGCAGTGACCTTGTTTACTTCCTACTGTTGCCATTGTTCGTCGAGACTTTCTCAGTTTCTTCAACTGATCAACACTTTGTAATTGTTTGTTTGCTACAAATATATTACCAAAGGGTTCCCGGTTTTTATTTGATATTTTCATACTTTGTATTTTTCTAAATTTGATATTTTAGTTGTCTACTTTTTAAAATTATTAAAAAAATTAATTGTTACCATTTTATAGATAATTTAAAAAGTTTATTTAAACTATAACGGCGTTTAACAAATTGGGACTGCATCAGACAGAAAGAAGACAATTTATTTAAGGTTTTGAGCACAGACCAAAAAATTACAAATTTAAAGTGATATCATTCGCAATATAACTATGAATATTAGGAAATCGTTGCTAAAAATGTTCGTATGGAGCGTGGCGTTATATGGGTGCGAAACGTGGATGATAGGAGCTGGGGAAAGGAAAAGAATAGAAGTACTGTATTTGAAATGTGATGCTATAGGTGAATGCTGAAAATCAGATGGGAGGATAGAATCACAAACAAGGAAGTTCTAGGCAGAATAAGGGAAAAGCGAACAATATGGAGGACGTTGACCAAGAGATGGGATAGATTAATAGGCCACGTTTTAAAGCACGAGGGTCTTGTAAAATTAGCATTAGAGGGAAGTGTGTGGGGTAAAAACAGAAGAGGGAGGTCAAGGATAGACTACGCTATGCAGATTAGGGAGAATGTGGTCCCTAATATGCTTAGCGTATTTCTTCTTGTGGTTAACGTCCTCCATATTGTTCACTCTCCCCCTATTCTCCTTTGAACTTCCTCGTTAATGATTGTATCCTCCCATCTGATTTTCAGCATTCGTCTATACCACCTCATAACAAAGGCTTCTATTGTTATCCCTCTGCAACTCCTACCATCCACATTTCGCACCCATACGAATATTTTTTATCAATTATTTCCTAATATTCACACTTATATTACCCATAAGTAAATTCTGTGCTATCCTCCTCTAGCTATGCTGCCCAAGTGGCAGAATTTCTTAACATCCTTCAAAATATCCCTTCGCAATTAACAGACTTCGTTATTCCACTGTTTCCCATACTACACTCCATTACCTTGGTTTTCCCTCTTGTTGTACTCTTTCTCCGTGACCACGTTCATGCCATTTATTTTGGTTTCCAGGTCTTCTTCTGACTCCCTTAATACTACAATATCATCGCCAAGCTGTTGGGTTTTTATTTCTTCCCCTTGAAGTATGATTTCTTTTCCATACCCCACTTTAACTTTATTCATCAGAAACTTACATTTTTTTAAAAGTTATGTTAAAAAGTCGAGTCGAAGTTTTTTTGTCAATTATTTTTTGTCAATTATTGCATCCATTTAACCTTTGGTATAACCAAAAAAAAGTTTCATAAATTAGTAATAGTAATAATATAAACTTATGTTCATAATACTTTACGAATGGTTTCTTGAAATTAAACACTTGATGTAGTGTATCTTTATTTATTTGAATTCCTACAAAATCCCACATTGGCAAGTTTAACAAGCTACAATACAATTGTTGCTCTGTATTGTTACATCACTGTTATTGGGCGTAGGCCAGGACACAAAATTTTATGGCTACTATTTAACGATATGTGTATATATATATATATATATATATATATATAAATATATATATATATATATAAATGTATAATATGTTAATATATATATATATAAATGTATAATGTTAATATTTGAATTGTTAAGAATTTTAACGAAATTCTAAACAATTCAAATATTTAATTTTGTTGTAGAATATTTTGTATATACAGCCATAATTTTTTCTGACTTTAAGTTTAATAATAAATGAAAATACGGCCAAATAAATCATCAGATAAATTAATTAGTATTTAGTTAATATAAATCCAACTTTGTAGACTTCTTCAGGTAATCTATTCACCGAAAAAAATTATAATTTTGAATACATAAAAATATTGGTTAGATATGAAGTGTAATTTTCATTATGAAGTAAAAATAAATGACACTTTGATTTTTTAAATGGATGTACTATTTACATTAGAGAAATTTTGTGTCGGGAACTATCTCCTGCAAGGGTTTACCTGAAGTGGTCCACAAAGCTGGACGAAACGTTGTAACTATATTAATTAAATTTATTTTGTGAATTTTTTTCCGTATTTTTATTTATTATTTTGTCTAGTTAAAATTTGCAGAGATAATTGTTTACGTCTCCTTTTTGGTCAAAACGTCTTTGTACTTGAGCAATGTGTCTGTAATAGTCATTAAATTTTTATCCTTATTTAATTTAAAAAATAACGGAGGTACAGTAAAATATTTTCGTATACATTTGGCACAATTCCAACCTTAGTTAAATATTAATATAATCATTATATTGCACTGTTCCTAATCTTGGTTTGCTCAATTCCTCTTTTTTATGTTTACTATAATTGCTACCTATGTATTAAATTTTGGGGAACACATATGTGGAAATTTTAAACTCTCTCTCTCCCCTTCCCCTTTCTCTTACAGCTTAAATATTAAATATTTACGTTAGACGATGCTAATTCACTAAATATAAATTTTTCTTAATGAATAACTCAGACAATTTAAATTCAATTGAAACAAAAAACATTTTATAACGCAATGAAAGAGTGTAAGAGCTGTTATCTATTTTTTAACTTTGTTTCCTTCATTAATATCATTGCTATGATGGGAAATTATGGTGGTAAATAATATTTCTTGTTACGTGATTTTTCTTATAGATTCCATTCTTATTCTTTTCAAAGAACAATGTCGAATTTTATTATATATATATATATATATACTAAATAATATATATTCTATTTAACATATATATATATATAGTATTTTGGCTATATTGCCTGTTCATTAATGATTACCTAAAATTCATGTTGAAGCTAATTTTTCAGGTTCTATAATTTTAACTGGAGGTCTTTCTCTATTTGGGCGGTTTCAGGGTTTACTGGAGTTTTAAAATGTGTTGATTATATTATTGTGTTTTCTTTACATAAAATGCAAGTTTATTTTCATTACTACAAGTTGATCTGAGGATGTTGATTTCTTATTCCTCTGTTGCTCTTACAAAATTGGTAATTTCTGTTCTCTTTACTATAAATATAAGATGGTTGTTTTGTTGAATATTTTTTCTGTAGTTTTTGCCTGAAAAAAATTGCTTACGTCTTCTATTTACCTTGTGATATTCCTAAGTTTGTTTATCCTCTAAGAGTTACTATTTTAAGAGAATATTTCCTTCTAAATTCAATATCTTCACATAGACCAAATCACGTGACTGTTGCACATGAAGGGTTACTACCAACAGCGGTGAAAGACAATTTATCCCATGTATATTCTGTTTATTCTTTTTTCAGAAATTTGTGCGGAACTAATTATATAATTTTATGTGTTCAGATTTATTTTAATAATTAAATGTGAAATTATACTTTTTAAAAAGAACCTCACCTGAAGGGTATATTTACCAGAATGAATATTTTAAAGCGGCCTTAGTATTCTGTTTGTTTTCCAGTTTTATAGATGGTAGTAAAGTGTTTCATTTGAGCGGAAATGGAAGGCAGTAATCGTTCCAGTTTCCTGTTACTTATATAGATGCTGACTCGAAACGCTTTTACCTTGCGTCTGTTGCTCCTACCGCAGTTTTATAAATAAAGTAATTATATTAATCTGGCCTAATATTATAAAAATTAAATCAAATGAATGGCCACCACTTGGGGACCTCCTCAGTTCATTACAAAAATTCATGTTGCTACTGCAACGTCCGGGACCGAAAACGAATTTTTGTAATATTTTAATTAATGAGCCGAGGAAGTCTCGAAAGTTGGGGGACGAAACGTTTTCAAATTAAACTATACTATCTCTGACTTTTGTCCATTCTTTCTATTTTATTTACCACAGTTTTAATTTAGCTTGTCTTGTAAATTAAACTTCATATTTAAGTTTCTTGTAATAACTTGTCACACTTTGAATTTAAGTCAGACTTTTCTTTTGCATCATGTACACAAAAAGACAAGTCTGGTTTTTAGTTTACAGCTCGAAATTTTAGAATTTATTTATGTATTTAAATATATTCCTTAAAATTATAATGACTTAATAAATAATGAAATACAGTTACATCAATTAATTAAATATATATAAAAATACAGATGATGGAAACATTGAAAGAAGAAAATATTTCTTCATAGTATATATGCCTTGTGTTTTGTAAGCTTTGACTAGTTTCATCTTTATGTTTATTATTTTCAATTTCTACTATACTTTTATTTTTAAATTTTCCTTTGGTCTAAACCATTCATTTTATTGTATTGCTCTGTAATTATGGTAGCTCTTTTCCTTTAATTGTTAAATTACAACGCATTGAAAAGTACAATTTCAATCATTTGTCATTACTTTAGAAGCATTTTCTATTCTTGTCCACCCTTTAAAGTGTTACAGAAGTTCTACCAAACTACTTTTTTAAGCATTTTTAAATTTATATCAGACATAACATAGCTCATTCAGAAAATTAACTACTTTATCAGTCCCATATTTCTTAATACTGTGTCAATTATCAGCCAGTCTAGTTTGGTTAATTGTGTATATCTTTATTCTTAATTAATAAAGTATCCCTCATCCTAAATTCTGACATGCATTGAGAAAATGAATCATTTTTTCTTCAACAATAATTAGTAAATAAATTACGAATTAACAACCTGTATAGCAGACATTTCCAAAAAATTGGAAGAATTTCAAAGTTAAACTACAGACGTTTCGACCATCAATTGTGATCCACGTCATTATTTGTAACCAACTGAGGATATTTTTTTATATGAAAACAAAAATCATACAAACAAAGAATACCAAGATGATAAAATTAACAATTAATGTTTAACTGCAAAATGTAATGTTTTATTTTAGCAGTAAATTTATTGCCTTTAATATAAAACATTTCTTGAAATTAATATTTTCTTGAAATACATTTCCTTACCAAAATATTAGCATTATCTAAATTAAATGATTGAGTTTGTTTCAATGTTTTTAAATTACCTTTCTGTTTCGTAATAATTATTTGTGAATAATGACACTGATACATTTTCAACAATTGTTAACGTATTTATTCGATGCAAAAAGACTAACTATTATGTATCGAACATTTAAATTAATGTCATTAATAAAATTAACTAACAACCATTAATAAGTCAGAAATTTATACATTATTCAACACATTATTAACTAACAAACATCAATAAGACATTATACATTATTCAAAACATTAGATACCTTACAACATTTCGTCCACAATTTTCATGGATCTTCATATTTCCATGATTAAGTGTGATGGTAATTCCATACCTAAACTTAGTATGAAACGTTGTTTAATATTGTGGAGTGTTCTGACTTATTGGCTTATTAACTATATTGACTTATTAACTATATTTAGGAACTGCTAGTTTATCAAACTAACCGACTAAACATGTATGATAAAGTGCTCAGAGGAATTGTAATCGGGTATGTTTCCAACACAACACTTACCTAACGAACCTTTATTACGACAACTTGGTAGTCTAAAAGCTATTTTGAAAACATTGACGCAAGGAAATATATTCTGAACATAATTTTCTGTCTATAAGTTTACAATAAATGAAAAGTCAGCATATAAATTTATTGCTAATTAATTAATATAAATACGACGTTTCCTCTCTCTCTCGAGACTTCAACAGGCTTAAAATTTAGCAATTCATGTCCTTCACTCCCCCGTCCGATCGATATTCTGTTCAGATCATTGTTCGTCGAGAAACTCATCCGTAAAAGTGCTGATTACCGCTGCCTCTACTTCTCGTTCGTATGAATATAATTAATACATTAAAAAGTGCTACAAGCTTCTGTCCAACGACTGTTCCTGCCTAACAACAATACTCCCCTCCTCCTCTCCTCTGTCCAACGACTGTTCCTGTCTAACGACAATACTCCCCTCCATTTTCTCTCCTCTTCCAATGCGCACCTCGTTCAACATGCTGTCAGAACACACAAATCATTTTTACGAAAGGTTTTTCAAAATTGCATTATGAAGGTTGACGAATGTTCAATGGCTATACTTATAATTTTGCTGTGCAGATTTCCAATATTTCTTTCTAAAAAACAAATTTACTTTCTTTCTTTCTTTCTCCTAGGTTATGAAGCTCATTGAAAACGTTGGCCTGCCGGGAAGACTGCGGACCGTCATCTTTCATGACACATTCCGAATTTAGAGTAGTTCGCGGTCAGCGTGTCGGTTCTCCTTCTCTGCATGAAACTGGGAGGAGAGTAATGCAGAGGTAAGGTTAGTAAGGCTAGTAATAATAATAGTAAGGAATTTAAATAAACAGTTGGAAGAATCAACTTGGAAGAATATTCATAAATAAAGAAGAAATACTAACCTACATTTCGGGAAGAAGAGTGTACAGTATTTGGTTCCATAAATATATTAAAACGTAATTACCTCGGGTGTTAAAAACGAAGTCGATTCACCGGACTTCGTTCATTTCTTTTGTGACTTTATCGTAGTAAATTTTCCTTCATTATGATCAATATCATTGTACTCTAATCGTGTGACTTCTGAATTTAATTGGCTTCAGAAATTGACTTAATGTCTCATTGAATTATTTATTAATTGAATTAGTCCTTATTCGAGGAAGTAGGGTTAGTAATAACACGGACCTCATCAAACTTATTTAAACAAATAAAATTGGATTTATTTTAGAATGCATTTAAGTATAAATTTAGCCTCATTGTATGTCAATTTTTTTTATTAGAATTAAAGATGATAAGTCAACCCACCTCCCCCCCCCCCACTCGCCAACCCCCGCCCGCCGTCCCCCACAGACCTCGTAGCTCAACTATACAATTGTTTATTAAACTGTTAGAGAGAGATGTTCGAAGTCTGTTTAGAGAGAGATGTCCAAGGTCTGTTTTAAAACCTTATATTTGCGCAATTTTTTTGCTTTTCTACTTTAAACTTCCAGATTAGTTACTCTATCCAACCATGCTTGTCAGCATTCTTGTCTAGCGCCACATTTCGAAAGTTTCAATTCTTTTCCTTTCAGCCCTTATAATCGTCCACGTTTCGCTTGCATTGCTACGCTCAAATGCGAATATTTTTAGCACTGACTTCCCAGTATTCAGGCTTATATTGACCTTAAGTGAAATCCTCTTCTTTCGCGAAATTTTTCTCTGACTTAGGTATACTAACTTTTATGTGTACTTTACTTCTATCATCACTGCCCAAATATCAGAATTACTTAATCTCCGTCTAAGGATTCCCTTCCAATCTAACACCCTTTGTTATTTCACTATTCTTCTGACTAAACTTCATTACCTTGGTTTTCCCTCTATTAATGCTTATGTTGTGAATTTTGTCTCCAGGATTACGTTCATGTCTTCCAGGTCTTCCGCTGATTCTTCTTGTATGACAGTGTCGTCAGCAATTCTTCTTGCAGTATGATTCATTTTCCATAATCCTCTTTAAATTGCCACATGTCCCGTTGTACGAGTATATATAAGTTAAAAAGCATGGGACTACTGACTGCCTGCATCCCTGTCTTACTCCTTTCTTGACTCGTGCTTTGCTTTGCCTTCAATTCTAATTACTGCTGACTGTCTTCTGTTGAGGTTGTAGCGCAGTACAGCCCGCGTCCAATTTTTTATTATTATTTACGGAAACTTAAATAAGAAATTTTCCGGCAGAGCAAGTCGCTGTCCAGGAAGAAGGGTTTTTTCCGCCCGCCGTCTTGGAGGCTCGGAATAATAACAGATACAGCGGCTGATACCTGGACCATAAAGCTCGGAAATCCCGTCGCCGTTTCGGAATGTCTTAATCTGCCTGGGAATCTGGTGACCGGGTGGCGTGTGTTCCCCAAATGAAACAAGGGATATGATTGGAGGATATCCATCCCTGTCACCTTAGTGATAGATGTCGGATAAATGGGGACAAGGCTTTAAAGAGGCTGGCGGAGACAATTTGAGAGAGATTTTTGCTAATGATATAAGGGGATGGCGAGAGGATACTGAAGGAGAGTGGTGGAGAAAGAGATTGCTGGTGAGACAAGGTGGTGGTGAAAGGAGATGGCAGCAGAGTAGTGAAGAGAGGAGATTGGTGAGGTGGCAGCGGCGACCATGCTTTGATCAGTCCAGGAAGCAGGGAAGAAAGGTCTTAGCAACAAGGGAAGAAAGAAAGCGATTTCTCATTGTGACTTCGATTGTCGACCGGCCGCTTCAAGTTCCACAACACGGAAATTACAGCGAGACGCCCATGAAGACAACTCAGGTTCGTCAACGAACAGATCTGCTACACGTGGTCACACAAACCATTAATACCCTGAGATCTTTAATAAAATCCCATTTTTAAATAATTATTTTGAACTTAATATATCTACGCACTACCCATATTAAAAATTATTGTGTTTACAATTAATAAATGTATATATTTAAACTCAATTATTAAATTCATTAATTAATATCCCCCATCATTTACAAGGTTATAACTTTTCCTCCTCTATATTTTGTTCCTGTCATTTTCAAAATCCTTAGTCGTGTACTCCAGTTCATACTATCATAGGTTTTTTTTTCTGAAACTATAAATGCCTGTTTTTTTCTTATCCTGCCTTCTAGAATCCAAACTGATTTCTTAACTAAAATTCTAAGTTAGCAAAACTTAAGAAACGCAACCTTCGTATATTTGAATAATGATATTGTAAGTACAAAAAAGTGTCACTTGTTCTGGTTTGTACGTAGCAATTTAATCTCTTCGATCACTCAGTATCAATCTATTCCAAGCAGAAACTTACACCATTATATAAGATAAATTACTTTTAGAGTTTCTCTGAATTCGCTGAACGATCGATCTGAGAATTAGAAGGCTGCATTCCTCTGCCACTGAGCGTCATTATCTTGAAGCAAACAGTAAGGCAATTATCTTTACCATAGACGTGTTAATTTTTATCGCCGTAAGTAGATATTTTGTTCCTTTCCCTGTTGACTTGGGAGAGCATCGATGAAATTAGTCATAGACTTGCAAGTGTTTGTAGGTCGTCTATTTCTGTACACCGTAAAACGTCGCAGCTGAGAAAACCAATTAGGAGATCTGACATGAAACATGTCTCCCTTGTCACGAGTCCTCGCCGCAGTGTCAGGACAGGAGGACTAAAAAAATTGTAACGGTGAAGTTTTAATGAGGTAATAAGCTGTAAATTGGTGTCAACTTTAACTAAAATTTTCACATATGTGGAAATTTTAAACTCTCTCTCTCCCCTTCCCCTTTCTCTTACAGCTTAAATATTAAATACTTACAGTTCGACGATGCTAATTCACTCAATATAAATTTTTCATGATGAATAACTCAGCCAATTTAAATTTATTTGAAATAAAAAACATTTTATAACGTAATGAAAACAGAACGTCGTGTTATTAATTTATTTGCAACCTCTTCCTGTACAAGAATATAAATAATTTATTTCTCGAATTTAAACATTTCGGCTGGAATGTCTACACAGTACCAAAAAAAAAACAATATTCAAAACATATATGAGTATTTTAAGGCCTACAGTAACGTATGAATCGGAAGATTGGGCGATGACGGTAGGGGAGGAAAGCTGGCTACTGAGATGGGAAAGATTTTTGGAGATGTGAGAGAAACAGAGGGACAAACGGAGAACTGCAGGCACGTTTTGGACTGATGTATATTGTAGTTAAAATCAAACATGGACCGGCAATGTACAGAGAATGTCAGAAACTGTGTTTTCAGGATATCTTGATGGGAGGAGCAGAAGAGAATACATAGAATACGATGCCTTGATGATGGAGGACGACCTGAAAACAAACGGAATAAGGCATAGGAAAGCTATGGACGGAAGAGAATAGAGGCCGGTGATGGGACTGTAAAGCCGGCCAAGAAGAAGAAGAAAGCACACTTAAGTATTCCATTAAAATTCATTATTTATAATGTAATATAATTTATAAATGTTTTCTTGCGCCCAATTAGGATCAAGAGAAAGGAACAACACGATGTTCTGTTTTCGTTACGTCCTAAAAATATGTATTTTGATTAACTTTTAATTGTTATAAAATTGGCTGTCTCTCACTGAAGTCAGATAAACAGAGCTACCTTTTCGTATATTTTCCTGCTTTTATTCTGTATGAGTCGTGTAGGTTATACCTGTTACTTACTACCAGGAATATGATGATTACCAAGTAATTTTAATGAATGGTATTGTGAAACCATGTTATTAATATTCGTATGAAGATATATTTACAACGGCCTGGTACTGACAGTAGCCTTTCAGGAGCCAGGAAACAGTCAGGAATGAAGCATTAATTTAAAGAATTTTTACTGATTCCTACTACTATCTATCTATACTGATCTTGCGTTCATCGAACAGAGAAGTAGACAAACCTTGCCACATCTTGTAGCTTCTACCTCAACAAACCATTAAAATATATACAAATCCCCGCATTAATTTGATTGGTTAACACAAGAAGCAACTTCAAGGCCAAATCAAAGAAGACTATAGGTGTCATAAAAGAGTAACATGAATTTTTTAATTTTCAAATATGAATATATTTTAAATAATATATATATTATAGAAAATCGGGTCTATTCTGTCGTTCCAGTTTGTCTAAAAATAAATTCTGGTCATTATTTTTATACGGCGCCAGGTAATTTTACCACAAGAAAACTACTAAAAGATTTATAATTAAAAACAAAAACAATCCATTTATTCGAGCTCTTGAGACAAGACGTATCCACAGGGATTGATTATTAACTCAATAAACTTTCCTACGTGTCTCGACGTCGGAATCACTCACCAATTCTTGTTGGCGTCTCACCACTTGATTCTGTGTTGTGTTCGAGACCCATCACTTACGTTCGCGATGTCCCTTAAGGAGATGGATGCTATAAATCGAAAAGTGATTTCCAGAAATGCTTCCAAGATTGGAAAAAAAACTGGCACAAGGGAATTATTTTGAAGGTGTCAAAATTGATCGTGATTTATAAGTAAATTTATTCAAGAAAAACGTAAAATCCCGTTACTTTTGGAACACACCTCCTACTACTTGCGGTAGGTTTACATTGATTGAAATGTGAAAATATTGTTATATAGTACTATAAGGTGAGTGGCTAAATATAATTAGTATTAGTTGTAATGATAAAAGCACCGTTGAAGATGTTATTTGTACCTTTACAACGATTTGTATTAATTCTTCGCTATAATCGTAAATCTTCATAAAATATTTATTTTTTAAAACCCCATTAATTCGTTGCAGTTGTTTTGTATTGATTATGTTTATTAGCGTGTAGACTTTCTACAAAAAGTAAATACAAGAGATAATTGTTATGATTAGAAAATATAGAATATATTGGCCTTAACTTGTGATTGGTTTATGGAACGCTCTCCGATCCAACGATTGGGCTTCAAGGAACTGCTCCTGAATCTTCGGGTCATAAAACACAAATCTCTAAAGTGTCTAATCTCGTTTTAGAACTACTGTTTCTTGTTTTCTTCAGATACGCTGTTTTAACACTTGAAATATTCTATATATAGCTGCAAGTGACTCATTTATCCGAATGATGCAATTATCTTGGCAATTATATCAGTCTTTCTTCTTGCAGATACCCTATTATCGGAAACATTACTTTTGTAATAAATCTGACAATCATTTAAGCACAAATGTAAGATACGACAAAGAGATTGAGAACATAATTGAAGCCTCTGTCTCCGCCACTAAAACTGAGCGCCCCTTCTTGAAAGCAACGAGCAATACACCTTTAGTTATCCCAAGAGTTTTTGTTATAAAATACACTGACAATTCAGTATCAGTAAACATAAAACAATTAATTTGCCAGCCGTAATTTTTTAATATTTATTTAATATAACGACCTTTCGTCCATATTTGTGGACTTCAACAGGTAATTTTGTGATTGATACAACTATTAAACATGTAGAGAATTTTTCGTCGCAGACGGCACCCAGAGACGGTTACAGCCAAAATATTAAAACTATTATAATTAGTGTACAATACTCATATTTATATTTTAAGAAATTTAGGAATGCCATACTTTATTTCTTTACTTGAGAGGAACATCAATGCATGGAATTCCCTCGCACGATTTGCTTACTACTCACTTATACAAGAGTATGTTGTAAATATGCTTTCAAAAAATGATACTGTTAATGCAAAGAGCATTGTACGCAATAATTCAAATGTGATTTTCACTTCAATATATGTTCAACAAAATTTACGAAAAATTGTAACAGTTTTCTGTTAAAAGGCGACCTTCTGTGGCCTAGTGGCTAGCGTCCCTGCCTCGCACCACAGAGGTCCCGGGTTCGAATACCGGCATAGGCTTGGACCTTTGTGTTATTTGAGAAGCAATGACATGATACTCCCACATGGATATAAGTTCCCCTAATCATGCATAGTCACTAATAACCTTTGCAGTTGGTGCGACTGTAAAGAATTAAAAATAATAATAATAATGACTTTGATTTCGAATAAATATTTTGTAGCTATGTGTTGTTGTGGTATTCAGTGCTAAGACTGGTCTGACGCAACCCTCCATGTTAACCTATCATGCGTAAGTCTTTTTATTTTAGCATAACTACCACCAAACCTCCATACTCCTATCCTTGGCCTCCCACTAATGCTAATTTTACAAGAACCTCATACGAGGCTTATTAATCTATCCCTTCTCTTGGTCAACATACTCCAAATTGTTCTCTCTTCCCTTATTCTCCTTACAACTTCTTGGTTAATCACCATATCCACCCAGCATTCTCCTATATCACCACATTTCAAAGGCATTCTTTTCTTTTCTGTCTGCAACGCCTACTGTCCATGTTTCGTACCCATATAACGCCACAAACCATACGAACAGTTTAAACAATGATTTTCTAATATTCACTCATATTAGTAAGTAAATTCCTCTTTTTTTACGAAAGCCTTATTTGCTTGTGTTATTATGCTGCCCAAGAAGCATAATTAACTTAACCTCCTTCAAATCCCAATCTAATGTCTTTGTTATTCCACTGTTTCCCATACTAAACTCCATTACCTTGATTTTCCCTCTATTAATCCTCATGTTGTACTCTTTGTCCAGGACCACGTTCATGTCATTTATGATGGTTTCCAAGTCTATTTTGACTCCCGTATTATTACAATATAATCGGCAAAGCGTATGGTTTTTATTTATTCTCCTTGCAATATCATTTTGTTTTCCATATTTCGTTTTAACCTTCTTCATGGCACTATATAAGTTAAGGAAGCTAACAATAATGCATAACAAATGATAAATTTTGGCAGTTTTCATCCCGTTCAAATTAATGATTCATTTTATATGTAGATAAGTGTTCCTTAGTTCTTATTGTTGGGTAATAATCTGAGACCACCAGAACTCTTTCGATACAGAAAGTACAAGTGGGAGACTTTGAGATATTAATTTCGAATAAAGTCGCGCCTCGGAGGCCCTGAATTGACCAATTTAGAGAGATATAAAGGGACGCGGTGGCACTTGAAACAACAAGACGAGGGAGGACGCTTCCCGCGACGACAAGGCTGATGGTCTCGAGGCAATTAACCTGTCCTCACCGCATCGTTAACGCATCCGCGGCTCCGCCTACAAAAACTTGTGTAAATATACTACACAGACCACGGGCCAATTATAAGTTCAGGACGAGGAACGAGACGTAGAATTTCTGCCACATAGCTGTATCGTGGTTAACTTCTTGGGAGTTGTGAATATCGCGAATAGAAACTCAGATAACTCAGCGGCAATCCAATTATGTGGAGCATGCAGGGTTAACATCTTACATTCGATCAGCCATTCAATCAAAACTCCATTTGCTTACTTACTCGTTGGTGCTACAGCCCATGCAGGGCCTTGCCCTCCTGTACAATCTCCTGAACACTTTGGTTCTCCACCTTCTAACTCCCATCTTTCTCACGTCATCAAGCCATCTGGCCCTTGGTCGGCGTCCTTCTGGTTTTCCGTTGTAAACTTCCTTTACCGTTCCGGCCTCTGTCAGTCTTTCTACTTGCCCTAGCCTACTGCTCTTTAGTTCTGCCACTATGTCCGGCTTATTATACAGCTCTCTGATCTTATTACTTATGGTCGCCAAATTCCTCTGGACCATAGATTTTTCTTAATATTTTCCTTTCCCATCTTCGTAATCGATCTCCTTGTCACCTTGTGTCATAGTCCCAAGTTTCCGTACCATATATCATCCCAGGTCTCACAATTGTACGGTTAACAGTCAACTTCAGATAGCTGCTTTTTTTGGGGTACCAGGTTAGTTGAGGGTGATCCTGAAACAGACAACACAATTTTAATAGCTTAGGAAACAATGTGGGGGTGTGGACGGTAGAGAAAGGTAGCCAAGGGTTGACTAAGGCCCGCGGGCTATATTTTAAGGACCCTACACTCTGGTTCACCTAAAACAGACGCAGAAAACTATTGGGTACTATTCTCACGCCCTTCCGAATGACGGGAGATGAATTTGCTGTGGGGTCGCAGCATTCCCTTCTCCGTGTCTGCACCAGTTTTAGGATGCGATTGACCGACTGATCCAGTGGGAGCAGAGGACGACACTTAACGTATGCCCAAGGTCTTCGACACACACACACATACTAAAGTTGATGGCGGTTCCTCGGCATGTGAGAACCTTGAATAAATCAGAGAGTACGAGGCATCCCCAAAAGGTGAACCCCGCAGTCAATCTGGGGAGACTGGCATTTCTTCCACCGTCAAGATTCCTGTAATGGCTTTTTGCTTTAAATACTGTACATAGTGCAAAGTAATTAACCTATCATGAATTTCTTCTTTCATGTCATTTTCAGCTATTAGAGACCCAATATATTTAATTCTATTTTATTGTTCATGTTCTTTTCCATTTATATTCACACTTTTTTCTGGTTCACTATGCCATTTTTTGACTGATTAATTGTCTCTGCCCCATACTCTCCTAACTTTACCAGCTTTTTTTTCAAGATCCTGTTCTTTCCTAAGTAGTAAATTAATATCGTCTGCATATGCCAGGTCTTGTGTCACCAGTTATTCCCATTACCATCTTCGAAGTCAAAAGGCTGGAAAGTTCGCCTCCCTGCCTCTATCCTTGCTTGTCTTGGAATTTGTTTGATAAAATACCCTCAATATTTATTTTACACGTTGTTATTTTCAGAGTCATTTACACCAATCATATCAATTTATTTCGTATTTCGGCTTCCCGCATTGTCTTGCAAAGTTGATCCCTTTTCGATACTATCATAGCTGCCTGATAGTGAACTACCTGGACCGTAGAGGATCTATTTGTTCTAAAGCCGCACTGATAGTCTCCTAAATATTTTTCCTGCAAACTAAATTAATCTCGCTGCTACGATTTCAAATTCCCGATCGTAGTATTGGAAAAGCTCACCATTCACCTACTGTAGTTATTTAGGATTCAGCAATTTTTTCCAATAAGGGTTATCGTTTTGCCAGCTAATGCGATTATACTTCATTTTCTGTTGTTGTTTTTTTGGCAGAATCGTTTTCAGAGAATGTAGATTTTCCCGAGGAAGATGCTGAATGAAAATTTCTCGGGATTCCAGTCAGGTGATGAAGTTTGTAGTACACAGCGTTTCCATGGCTGCCACCGCCATCGTCTTCAGGTGAACTTGACTGTGGACTACACACTTCATCACCCGACTGGAATTCCGAGAAATCTTCATTCAGATTCGTTTTTGTTTTGGGAAGATGTAATATCATTAATATTATATTTTTATTTTTCTATATAAGCTATTTTTATAATTATGTGTGTTATTATAGCCGATTTCCTGTGGTGTAGTGGCTAGCCTCTAGTTGCTGCCTCATTACCTAGAGTTCCCGGGTTCGAATCCTGACATGGGCTTTGATGTTTGTGTCGTCATGGTGGCGAAGACCGTGATTAAGACTGTTGGAGGATCGATACGCCGACCACTTTCGGAATGTGTCATGCAAGATGACAGTCCGCTGTCGACCCGGAAGGCCCAGGCCCTCAGTGGCCTGTAGAGCCAAAGAAGATACGTTATTATAATTCGTTAAATAAAATTTTACAATGAAGAGTATTCTTTCCATTACGACGGCAGTCGAAACGTTTTTAAAATAAATGCCCAGACTGAAATCTCGAAAGTTGTTTGTTCATTAGAAACATGTGCTCTTATATTCAACAGAAGCGTCAAGATAATCGGAGGATATATGTAAATATGTGTAAAAGCTTCTGTTGAATATTGCCCTAAATTTTTATATTCTAAACTTGTTATGAAGAACACAGATCAATGTTTTCTGATGTCGTTGATTACAGATTTAAAGGACTCGTCATAATAAAAGCAAACCACATGTTCTTAATACCTCAGGTAGAGTGACACAACATTTATAGGTATTCCGTGTAAAATTTAATAGGTAACACTAAGTGGGTGATTCATGAATGAAATACGACTCTTGTGCAGAATGGGGACTGGAGCGTCCCACGTAATCCTCAGGAATGTGGCGTGTTGGTGGTCCACAGCAAGGGAACTGATCCGTGTAAACTTCTTCCCCCACCCTCAACAAACTGTCCTTCATAAATTACACAGATAAGTACACTTTTCAACATTTGCCTCTCTCCAATGTCATATCATTACTATGTCACTCTGTAACTTGCGATATACCCATTATTGTATCTCTATCTCTCTCATTGTCTCATTATCTCTAGACAATCTATGCATCTCCCCTCCCCCCCCTCTCTCTCTCTCTCTCTCTGTCTCCAGCTCTTTCAATCTCTCATGTGTTTGATGTTTGTTGACAGTGGTTTGTAATCAGTTAATTAATTTTTTTCGGTTATTTCCATTGTCTGTTAAAAGGAAATAAAAAACGAAGAGGGAAGAATAAATCCATAGTTTGAGTAGCGTTTACTATAGGTCTTTGCCTTTTACTTCATACTTCAACAGATAAAGAAATACCAGAAAGAAAACTTCCAATTTATTTCCAAGTTCTGTCCCTTCTACCACCTCCCCCTTCTCCATTTTTATATGATTTACATTTATTGTTTCCATTAGTCTTCGATTGAGGAAATAGGATACGTCATGCATTACAAATAACAAATAATTTTAAGAACAAAATAAGGTGCATAATTAATAACAAATAATCTTAAAATAAAAGGTATATAGTCTAAAGTCATTAAAAACACTACACACACACACGAGAGAGTACAAAACACAAACACGCGCAGTGGAGTTTTCACTACTTGGAGTTTCTCGACCAGGAATCTGACCTTACCTCTGTTGTAGCTCCAGGAAATACATCAAACAAAAAAAAGAGCAGAAAAAACTGTACAAAAAGTTTAAAGCTATGTAGTGTGTTATTTTACAACGCAACACATTCAATATTTTGCAGGAGCATTAATTTTAAATATTAGGGGGACGATTAAGAAAGGCCTGTATAGAGTAAAACAGCATCGCCATTTAATAGAATAGTTTTACTCTGATTCACGAAACTTATTATATTAACAGTTGTTTTTAACCTCTGGAGGAAGGTCCTCTTTCTCCATATCTTTTTATCTATCTATCTAACTACTACCTTCTCTTTGTACATTCCCGATCTGTCTCGCTCTATCACAAATTGTTAATCATCCTTTTATACTACGTTGCCCTATTCCCTATCATTCTTATCTCATACCGAATCACCTGCGAATACTCTTCGTCCATATTCCTCTCACCCTAAATCTTTCTCGAGATATTTTGTCACCCTCCAGCGTTTCAATTTATAATCACATTCGGACTCTTCCATTTCTCTCATTCTTTCCTGTCCTTTCTTTTTTATATTCTTCGTATCCTCTCTAAGACTCTCTGACGTTTTCAGAATTAAATAAACATTATCAAATACACAGAAGCTGTCGTCTTCATAATTCTTAATAGTTTGTTCTAGTTAACATTATAAAACGCTTTTTCTAAATCTATAAATGTCCTGAACGTAGGCCTGTTTTTTTTCTTATCCTGTCTTCTAAAGTAAGACGCAGAGTCGATAATGCTTCTCTTGTGTCTACATTCTTCCTAAAATCAAACCTATTTTTCTCAACTCAGATTATATTTGACGTTCCATCCTCCTATATTCTATTTTTTCGATAATATTTTACATGCATGGAATAGTAAACTAATTGCCCCGTGCTGTACGCATCTATCAGCCCCAGTCTCTTTTGGTTAAGGGAAAATTATATTGTTCCTAAAATCTTCTGGTATTCTTCTGGTTTCGTAGATTTTGCTAACTATCCTGAACACCCATGATATTTTTCTATTAATCTATGTACGGAAAAAGTATTTTAAAAGTTATGTGATACATCGTGAAGTCTAGATTCTCTTGTGAAGTACAATAAATTTTTTTTTAAAGTTTAAATGACCTTCAATCTCGACTTTGAAATGTTTTCCCTAATTCGGTTCTTAAGTGTAGCTTGTATTCTCTATCAGTGTATTGGCTCCTACACGAAACGTTGTATTGTGAGAATGTAGATGCACACATATGAAAATTCAATGACATTTGTGCAGTTAGTTCAAATTGGATCTGTTCAAAACCAACTGCGAGTTATAAGGTTTACCCTGAAGCGATCATAAATAAATGATATCGTACTTTTTATATATTCAATGAATTCAACTTTACCAAAATTCTGTACCTGTTATTTCTTTTTTAGGACAAATAAAAAGAACTATTTCCGCGTGAACGAAGTCGCAGGCACAGCTAGTTTAATAACCTTCATCATATGTACAGTAAAATCCAATATTAAAAGTATCATTACATTTTATGATGTCCACCGGGGATACTCGTCTCTCCTTCAATATATAAAGTTTATAAGGGAGAACCACAGGGCCCGGAAAGATATAACAAATGTGGTGTTCGTTTGCTTACACCAACAAAATTATTTTGTACAATCAAATTGTTAAATAATAATAAAAATGTATTTAATTTGAATATTCCATTTAATTATAATATTACGTTATCAAATTTCCAGAAGAAATCTAACTCAAATTAAATTTTAGTGAAAATATAAATTTACGAGTAAAATTTAATCAAATTGGCTCAGTCGCTTAAATCTCTATCAAAATGCCCTCTTTTTGTTTTCCGTACTACAAAACGAAATCTTTTTTCTCCTACAATGGCGAAATTAACTTTTCTGCATATTGTTTCCTGCACTCCTCTCTCTCACCCGACCTTCTCGGGAGAGCTCCCAGAACCAAATGCTGAATCTACAATGCACTCCAGGCAATCAACAATGTTGCAGACGGTGACGTTTCCCGCCTACTCGGCCCCACCAAACCATTCTCGTTTTCCGTCTAAAACTAAATTATTTTTGCTTTACCCGATGAATGTAAGGGTCATGAATCACCACACAAACCATCTTACGGCACCGAATTATATCTCTAAAAATGATCGCACGTTCAATATTCAAGAAAAAGGACAACGCACAGACGTAGGAAAATTTTCATGTGTTAATAAATCAATACGCGATTGGAATTCCTTGCCTGCAGAAATACTGACGACTTTCCGGGTAACGTAAATCAGTTTAGGAATAGGCTAATGAAACTAAAGCGAGCTGTTTTTAGAATCAGTGAAGTGCAGTGAAGTGATTTCTGCGTGACTCCTGACTTCTCTTTTCTTTTTCAGATCAAAGCCTACACTTCAAAATTGTTGCTTAGTGTGAATTGTATTTGTGGCAAATGCCCAATATCAGCTAAGTAATAATAATAATAACTCATGATTGCCTCTTCTTCTTTCCTTTTCAAAGAGTAACCACAATTTAACACACCCTATAACCCAACAATTACAGTTGAGAACGTGGAAATACAAATGTCAAAATTCATTGAAATCTTTAATCTATCTTTAAGTTGATCGCATTGTAAGTATCAACACGTGAGATTTTACGTATATACAGTTCCATTGTGTTTCGAGAGTCCCCAGCGAACAAGAGGTGTGATATCACTATCCCACATCTCCGGTGATTCACGAGGACGATTACCCGCAGAGGAGTCGCTATCGTTTGTGTTTGTTTCCAAAACGGGTCTCCGATTTGGGAATTTACCGGAACCCATCCGTCCTTTGTGGGAATGTCTGATGCCGACGACGGTTCGTGACGGGATGGGACGACTAATGTCCCGTGGGACAGGGAGAGGGAGAAGGAGAAGGGCGACCGACACTCACTTCCTGTGGCCGCAGATGTGCGACTCTGCCTGCAGACTGCTTGGCGCCCAACACCTACAAAAACACACACTGGCTGACAGAATCTCTCTCAAACACAAAATCATCTGCCCATTACTAATTTCTCCAAAATTTTCGAAAAATTAATTCACTTAATTTATTATGCAAATATAATATTCAACACTTCCCTAATTCAAAATATTGGAATTCATTGGATGAAGGGTTAAATGTAGCCGGAATATTTTCTGATGTGTCTATGGCATTTTTTTTGTATTTGTTCCTCTACAGTTGTGCGTAAGAGTGGTGACAGGTACATAATTAAATGTACTTACTTACAAACTACTCGTAATCTAAAAATAACCATTGACTATACCCCTGAAAAAAAGAAGAATCACTACAAGGAATATATTAACCTGACACTTCACTTTGGATTTAACATTTAATTTCGCTTTATCCTAAATTTATTTTCCGGAAGAGGATTTCCCCCAAACACTCCCACATGTAAATTATTCCAGTCATTCATTGATGGCCCCATTTAGGAATGAAAATTTGCCAACATCTGCTTTCTCTTTTCTACATATTACCTTAGAATGATGATCCCATCTTTCCCTATAAAACTGGGCTTTTGCATATGGCAGCTAATTCCAATCCATGGTTTTTGCCTAGTATAAGCTGCAACCTTGCTTTCTCCCTCCTTGGTGACAATTATTTCCAACCTAGTTGTTCTACCTTTTCGTTCCTTTGACCCGGCCAGACTCTCACTAAATTAACTGCCCTTTTCTGAACTGTCTATAATATTTTTATTTCATTTTTCCCATTGGAATCCCCGCCCCGTATTCCAAAATTGGTCTAACTCAGGTTAAATATACCACCTCCTTTGATTTTCTTCTTCTTCTGTGGCCCATTGAGAACCTTCGCCTACCAGATCTACTGCGGAGTGTCACTTTACATGACACATTACGAATTTGGAGTGACTCGTGGTCATCGTGTCGGTTCTCCGGCAGTCTTAATCCCAGTCTCCGTGACCATGACGGAACAAACATCTAAGCCCACGCCAGGGTTCGAACCAGGGACCTCTGTGCTGTGAGGCACTAGACCACTTTGGTCGGTTCCTTTGATTTTGAACTTTCTTTTTTTAAGTTCCTCATTATGAAATTTAAGGAATTACACGGTTTTCGGGTCATAAAATTCGCCTGTTCCAAGTGTATTGCTGAAATATATCCCCAGATATTTGCAGCTCGTTACCGTCTGGATTCTATATTCTGTCTCATTTTTCAACGTGCGTTTCGTAATCGATATTGAGCTGCTTTTCCTTCCATTAATATTCATTTTATTTTCCTGATCTCAGCTATTGACTTTATTCTTCTTGTAATGCTAACATTTCTTCCGTATCTTTCAGTAGATGATGCAGTCGTCCGTGAAAAGCCTGACCCCTGATTTTAAATAGTTTAGTAAATCGTTGATAAATGTTAAAAACAGTAACGGTCCGATTGCAGAGCCTTGAGGAGCGCCGAACATTCCAATGTCCGAAACCGAATTTTGGCTTTTTGCGATCTTTCGCTGAAAAAGTATTCTATTCTCAGGACCTATCTTTTATAATGGTCGGGCATAGTTTTAAAAAATTAAGGTTCCGGGGGCACCCTCGAAGATAATTTTTAAATTTGAAAATAACATATTGCTCAAAATTTAAACTTTAAATTAACTTGCTGTAAGTAAACGGTCCTTCAGTTTGATGTTCTAAATTGCTTGAAAAATGAAGACTCATTTAATTGCGAAGAAAATATTACACTTTCTTAAATATCGTTATTCAACAGTGATTCAATGTTAGTAGCCATAATTTCTTCAAGTTACTGTTCTCGCTGATGGCTGGGCGGCATTTATTGCTGTTATATTTTCGTCAAAAAGTGTTTCTATAGATAATAATAACCTCCTTCCATAAATGCTTCCATTTTCTTTGCCAATAAATGTGGTTGACTTATGTGATTATGAAATTGGTTTGATAATATGCTGCGCTGTTTAGGTAAGTTGACATTTAGGTCAGAAATTTTTCTTTCAATTTTTCAAATTTATTGGAAATTTCGTATTTAAATTTTTATGAGTGGTGTTAAAGCGTCTCTCCGCTTTAAATTCTTTATATCATTAACCTGTAATTGCACAGTAAGCATACAAATTTTCTCTATAATACACGAAGTATTAAGATGTGTGCCGACCCCCTGTGAATAGAGGCCTGTGGAACCCCATCATTAATAAAAGTAATTTTCCTTGCAGAAGTGAGGACATTGCAATGTACTGTAAATGTCAGTTTAAATTTTTATAATTTACATATGAAAATAAATATTTACATAGATAAAATAACAACTTCACTAGTGCTATAAGTTAATTAAAATGTTTCTCCATTACCAAAATAAATAATCTATCTTATAAATACAGTTCACTGTTGGAACAGATTTTAGCCTTTTTTTATACAGGCTATAAGTCAGTTCCTTTATATCTTGTTTCCAGTTATATTAAAAAACTTTTTTACTAAAATATGTATCCTTTACAGTTTCTTATTGTTTACTCCCTTAAGTACGTAGTGAACCATATATTGCAGATTTCGATAATTCAACTATTCTTGTATTTTTCTAGCAGAACAGAGCAATTAACACAATAAATGATATTTTTAAAATAAAATGATATTATGTTTAAAATTAAAGAAGTACATAGTAATTTAATAATATATATTCAATTCAATTGAATTTTTGAAAACTGTTGTTATTTACTTCAAGTTTTGTTTTTCCTGCTTATAATAGATATGTAGTGCTATTACAATTGATTATTATACAAAATTATAGCCTATTCAGAAATATATATGTTGCTACCACAAACTTGTGAAAAATAAAGTGTCACATTTTTTATTTAAGTATTTATTCTTTTTCATGGCAATTATGATCCTGGTATTTACATTTTGTAAGGACAGACTAAATTTCTTCAAACAGTTTATTATTATATGGTTTTTAATTGTTCTTTACCTGAAAATCTATTTTATGACATAGGTAACCTTATGAACCATTCTAAACAAAATAATACATTTTGACTATCTTAAAATTTTCAAACATTCAGTCCTGTTTAAATCAAAACCTGAAATTAAACAACCATTTATTTCTTGGAATTAGAGACAGAAAACACAGTTTAAATGAAGCAACCTCATAATTTTTTTAATATGAAATATATAAAGATGCGTAACATGCATTAGGCTAAGAAATAAGTAAAAAAGCTGTCGAGCATATGCAAGAAATATGTAGACATATATTATGTGAATTTATCAATTACTGTTGTATTATGAACACTTTTAATCCTCCTCAACATAAAAATTATGAACACACTGTGTTTCTAAAGTAACAATCATAGCAAGTAACTGTATGGAAATAGTACTATATCTTTCATTTAATAGCGATGAATTTTATTATTCACATCTAATAAATACATACATATTTATATAAACATTGGAAAGATAGCTCTAATTAAAACACTTGGGCATTATGGCCCCATTATTATGAAATGGTGCCACTTAATTCTTATTTAAAAGATATAATTCAAGTTTTTTATGTGAACAACAAATTCTCAAAGGGTCAATAGTGGCATTCCACAGGGCTCTATACCCATACCATCACTCTTCATCATTGCAATAAATTATATGTCCAGTCACATTCTGACCAAAATTGTACTATTCACAGGCAACATTACCTTTGTTAACATAGGGAAAACAAATGAAAATATATGTTAAGGTCATCAGCCCATGCAACCCTCAGACTAGTTGAGATTTGGTTTATAGTAAGAATGATCTTTGCTTAAATCAATAAAATATATTATGCATTAACTTCAGTTTTCATTAAGGAGAAGCATCACATAATAAACAGTTTATGCATTTATTCACAGCCTACTTCTGTATGATGTAACATTGAGGAGAAACTGGTGCTCCTGAAACAATTTTTTCATCTTGCAGGAGAAATCTCATTAAGCCATCAAGAATGTTTCTGCACAAGAACACTGCATGTCGCTCTGCCAAAATCTAAACATATTGATCCTGCCTTGCTTATTTATATTAACAAAAGTAATCTCATTTTATTCAAACAGCAACCCATATCAAAGACAGAAAGGCACAAACTGCTACTACACACCAAAAAAAAAAACATTCCAATTGGTAAAGAAACCTGCCAACAGCCATGAAGCCTTTAGGATAAAACTGTTCAACCACCTACCAACCAGTGTAACATTTACAATATAAGATAAACTATTTATTTATTACTTTTGTTTTTTAACCTATTTTTTGTTATCTTGACATTTCCTATTACTTGTTCATAGTTTCATGAAATAAAAATCTTTTCATTATTATTATTCTATTTTTTAAATATTAACGTATAGGATATAAAGAGAATCAAGGACCAAACATCTTAACAAAACCTGAGTTTTGTACTTTCATTCAAACAATTCAGATTTTGAATTATTCAGAAACATAACAATCCAAATTCAACCTGCATTGCCAGGAATAAAATAATTTAATGGGAAGACCCTCTCAATAAAAAAATTAATTTGAAATATTATAAATTGTAATGAAGGAAAGAAAATGTATGCCACATTTCCAGAAGTAATAGCATATTAAGAATTTACCAGTTGAATGAGAAAATAAGTCTTTGAATAAGATTCAGAATTTTATTTTAATGAGGAAAATATTGAACAGATATAACTTGAACTTGAACTGAAATATTTTATTAAAATACAATGTATATAACTGGTCAGAAACTAAAAATTGGATCAAATCAATGGTAACATCTTTTTCAAGTTTCATAAAATGTACAATTATTGAAATAATCACTTTATTGTTGTTACTGATCTTACTCCTTAGTCAATAAACATTATGAAATGAATTTTTATTAAAACAATATAATTGCACAAAATATCAATCTGCTATTCCAGATACAGCATACAGATATCATTTGTTAATATGTTTTATTTATATGTTCAAAATGTACCATTCAATTCAATTTATTTGATCCAAAATTCTCAAATTACAAAGAATAGGATAAGTGAAGTTTATAATCAAGTTGTTACAAACAAATAAAGACATAATATAAGCTGTAAATTAAAATTTATTGTTATTGTCAATGATGATTTTACTGTCAACATATAGTATACTATTACTAAAAATCTAATCAAAGAAGTTCTGTATCCACTTAACATTTAACAAGGAACATATATATGATGTTATTATCATAATGAGATGTAATGTCATAAAGTGTTTGTCTTATAAAACCATTATAAAGATATTATTAAATCAAAATGGATCTGATTATTTCTGTTACTGAAAATAATTGTTTAATGGATGTTGGAAGTTATTAAATATGCTAATATCATTATCATGTACACCTTTTTGTATTTCCTTCATTCTGGAAATATTTTTATTACTGGTATTAAAAGTATAAATATCTAAGCTCATTTTGAGTAGATTGGTGTTATTAATTACAAATACAAGTGACTGATTATAATGGAAAATAAAAGTGAGTATTCCATTTTCCTGAAGATTAAAAACATTTTCTTTCCCTTATGCATTTCTCCAGAATACTGTACCACACATAATTAAAGAGTGAAATTATATTAAATAAACTAATATTCTTACATTTGGACATGATTCAAAGAGCAAAGATTGCCTAGAATAGTTTATTTAGGAGAATATTAATATTGTCCTTCTAATTTAATTTATTATTCACAGTTATAACCAAAACCTTGTGCAGTCTAGTTTACTTATTAAACAATGATTTGTTGCTAGTATTTCTGAATTCTATGCAGCTTTGTTTATCTGAAACTGCATTAAATGAGTTTTATTACAATTGACTAGCAAGTTATTATCTGAAAACCATCGAAACACCTGGTGTTTAAAATGGTGGTTTCATTTATATTACCTCATAAGTCATTACATTTCAGTTTGCACATGTAATCTCCTGTTAGCGTATTCTCCAATATTCAAATCACTTTCCTTCTCTCTGTTTCCTTTGCATTTGTTTAGTTGGGGCTGGTAAACAGTTGGCACTTACTGGCTCTACTAACGATTGGAATGCATGTTGAGGAGAATTAGAAATCAAGTTTGAAAATTGTGTTGAGTTGTTTTTATTTGTGATTAATCACAAATAATTATGAGATTTAATGGACAAGAAATTAAATACATTATATGTTCAATTATGTACCTTTGATAAGTTTATCAATATGTATGACAGCATAAATTTATAAATTTAACACTTAAAATTAAACCTCCCACATTGTTTCATATTTCAAAATTGTCAAATGTGTTTACTTGTTTGTCAATTGAGATACTAGGCTTTTCTATTGTATTACCTGTAATAACTGATGTAGACATTCTTGGATGAAAAATGAGCATTGTAAACCTCCAATATTAATCATTAAAGCAAAGGGATGCCATGAAATTCAATAAAGTGTGTAATTTTTTTAATATTTTCCTATATTGTTATGAGTAAAATAATAATATTTAGATTTTGGATTGAAATAATTTAGTTGCATAGGGATGTTTTTATGGTTTTAAATAATAATGGAAAGGTTTCTTCTTAATAGGGATGAAGAATTAATGGTAAGCTTTGGTTGTGTACATTCATTTTGATCAGGATAGTAATCCATACTTAAAAAACCTATAATCTTTAATGTTTTACTGATTACTAATACCCCAACAAATATATGAACTGTATTACAAGTATAATATGGTTTCATAATATCACTCAGAATTGGAACCTGATAAACTCTGGATGTGAAGAGATATACAAAACTAAACTTTTTACATATTTTAAACTATGTAAAACTATTGTTAAGATAAACAGTAAATAATTTTTATAAATATTGAAAATTGTGTAAAGTAGTTTATTTTCTTAGATATGAATTGAAAATGTTGACTTTAAATGATACAGTTGAAAGGATTACATGTTAAAATAGAGTCCAGATAAAAGAACTGCATACACAGATACTGTAGCAACTGACAATAAACCAAATGAGTACATTGTGTTTTTCAAATTTAATCAAAATGACAGGATATCAAGTCCTGATTTTGTTCATTCCAAATGAAAATGATTGGGGGACATCATTACTGACCATGACATCATGAAAGGTCAATGGACCACATGCTAAACATTGTGGACTTATGCTTTCTTCCTCCCCCTACCCCATTCCCCTTAAAAATGTATTTATTTAAATATATATTTATAAAGTTAGAAATACATTAAGGGAATTTAAATGGGATTAAACTATGTAATCTAATTTAAATCCCACTGTGTGCTATTTTGAACGAATGTTCATACTTATATACTCTTCCCTTGTATAATACATTGCATTATTATATGTCTATATAATTTGACTAATGTGTATAATATTACAAATAAATAAATAAAATTTAATAATTCATGGAGGGTATCTTTATGGACACCATTATGTATCAAGCAAAGAAGCAGTTTTGAAGATTTGCAACTTTGCTGATCTGTGACTACAGGAGCAATAAATGTAATTCCCTGACCACACCTAAGAGGTTTATTGAAAATGGTAACTGCTCTAGGGGAACCATTCTTACCAGTTGAAGATAAATGTGGTTGAGTGAAAGAACCAGTTACTTTGCAGCTACTTTTGAGGCAGTGGCTGATGCCCATAAGAGTGCAAGTGCTAATAGGGGATGTATCGAGGTGAATATAATAACTGAAGAACCCCACATAATGCTTTGCTTAGTACTAACACCTTTGTTGTGGTATTCAATCCTTAGGTTGGTCTGATGCAACCCTCCATGCTAACCTATCCTGCACATGCCTTAACATCTCCAAATAACAACAACATTTCACATCCTTGGCCTCCTTCCTCTGTTCTCACCCACACACACTTCCCTCTGGTGCTAATATTACAAGACCCTCATGTCTTAAAATGTGGCCTATTAATCTATCCCTTCCCATGGTCAACATCCTGCATATTGTTCGCTCTTTTCCTATTCTGCTTAGAACTATCATATTGAAACAGTCTTATTTATATAAAAAAACATTTATTAATCATGTATGCAATTTTTAAAAAATTATTATGAACTGCTGTCAAAGTTTAGCTGTCCATTAGATTTGTTATATATAAGAATGTTCAATTTAGTAGTCTTAAAACAATTTCAAACAATTTTTTGAGGTGATTACTATTTGGGATAAGGTGAACCATAACTTTAAATGGAACAATGTGCACACCAAGTAATTCAATGAAAGAAAATGGAAATATGGGTTTAGGTAATAAATAATGGTACTGCTGTTAATAATTTGTGAACAGTTGTAAACAGTTTGTCAACTATTGTAGACACCAAAATCTTGGTCCATTCGAATTTCAATTTATTTATTTTTCTCCTAATGGTAATTAAGTTTAGTGTTAGATTTCCATTTTTCAATCAAGAAACTGTATATAGGGATCAATGATAAGATTATTCTGGGTGTGGTTTATGGTCTGCTTGTGCCGAATGCTGTAATTATTCCTCCTGTTGATTTCTTAATATGGCCTGAGAAATCTAACAAGTTTTTTTTAAAACCAATTAACTGTGGCCAGCGAGGAATGCGTCTCCAAACTTTGAAATGAAGCTACAAGGGAACCGGTTTCCGGGTTCACCTCTCAGGTGCCGGTTACTTTGCCGTAGGAAGACGTGTCCCAACGTTGAGGGAAGGTAAAGTCAACTTTATCATATATCCTATAATGTGCACGAAAATAATTATTCTAGGTTAGAAATTACTTTCTTTACTCAATTAACTGTTGAAATCGGCCCATCCGACATCACCGAATGTTGGAAGGTGGTAAATTAATTAAACTACATTCAACCGCACGTTAGAGAAATTATAGAGATTAATATTTTTGTTATTATTTACTCCAGTTTATGTAGGCTTACGACCTGTCTATTTTAACAAACTAAATAAATGTTGGATTATACTTAACTTAAAGTTTACCTAACTATTTGTATTACAAGACTTGAAGTGCAATGCTATTGTTATATGACATTATGTAGAACATTGGATTTATTGAAATATGTCTCTTTTAATTAAAACGGTGTCTAGAGTCAGATGGCTTGAATATTTATAATATTCTTTGTTCATCCTCGACAGCGTTCTTGCTAGTTGATTTTTATGTTTTGTCAGCCCTTGTCTTCGTGCGTATTACTAAAATTTGCTATAGGCCATTGCTTGCAGGTCAGTGAGTGTGTCTAGATCAGTATTTATGTGACTAGATAGTATTTATGTGTTTACTCAGGCTCTGGGAACTTTGCTTAGAAACCTGTTTATTATATCGATGTTAGATGAAATTGCCGTTTCCAGAGTGTTATACCATACGTTCACGATGGTTTTATAAAGCAGGAACTTATTTTCTATCGATAGTAATAGACAATTTGCCCGAATGGTTCTCCATATTTTAAAAAAAATAGTATGTCTTCCTTCATGGTGAATTCAATTCAGTCGATTTAAAACTTTTCTAACTGCAGCAAACAATAACGAAGTTCCTTAATTCAAAAAGTTACAGACTTAATGTGTAGAAACTTTCGTTTCGGTGGCCGTCATTTTCGAGAACTCCAAGTTATATAAATAATAATAATGTCATTATTTTCCATAGTTTCAATTGTGCAAAATGGGGAAAAATAAAAAGTATACTGTAGTGTACACATATCTACGAAATTATTAAGGGAGTTATTTTATTTCATTTTAAATTAAATAAAAATTTGTTAACCTCAATTTTTTGAGCAGCGAAAGTCGAGGGTTCGTTGAAGCTCAGGTATCGGGCCTGGCCTCACAACGTCTTTTGGAGTGGACCTTTGAGGGATTAAGAAGTCGCTAGTCAGCAAGCGTCATAAATATTTGTGTGCGGTGAAAGCTTCGGTCCCTACATTTTGGCACGCCTGAGATTTTCCCACAGAAAATTCAGTAACCTGTGGTGCGTGAGGTTTCACGTCTTCGAATCAAGAAATGTGAACCACGTATTGGGAACTAGAAAATGTATTGGGTAAAGTCATGGATATTTTGCCGGGAGAGAGAAAGATAGGAAGTTTGGAAGTGGTAGGTTAGTTGTGGAGTAGTTGTCGAGTAGGATGGTTGTTGAGTTTTCGTTAATAGTAGGGGAGTGAGCGGTCAAGTTGTTATCCAGTAGCTGTCGTAGAGATTGAGGAGTTAATTGTTAACAGTTGTTATGGAGTTATCAAGTTGTTGTTAAGATCAGGGCAGTTGTCGAACTATCGAGAAAGGGGAATTGATGAAAAGAGATTTAAGACAGTGTTGAGCGGACGGAAGCACCTGGTGGTCGCAGAGACGAGGCGTTCAGCCAGCGGCAGCAGTCCTCCAATTCCAGAAGGGACAACTTCAAAGACTTCAAAAGATTCCGGCAAGATCTACCTACGAGTTTTCCGGTGTCAACATTGTTAAAGTACGAAACGGTACCATAAATCCCTCAATGCCATCTACGAAACCCACAGTATCCCTATCAATTAGTTATTTTGAACCCACGATCTCTGAAAGACAGAATAAATGTTTCAATTTTAATTTATAAACTTAAATTCATTTTTTTAAATGTATATTTTTTTTAAGAAAATATATTCCAAAATTTTTAACTTTCTTATTATTCGCTCTTCGTGAAACGCTCGGAATACGTCGGTTACGCTCGGCTTTAGCTTTGCCAAAGAAACCACGGTACGGAGGGTACACTTGACTTCAAAGCAGTAAGTTCTACTTTTATATACTCGTATAAATTAACCTATTTTATGAACTGAAACTTAATATCATCAACGAAATAAATATCAAGTATAAAATTTACTCCCATTAAGCCTAGATGTGTTAATTCAAATTCTTAACCTATTTTATGAACTGAAACTTAATATTTCAAACCGAAGTACGAACACATGGGTGGATGATAATAAATACAAAGGTGTTCTTAACTTGCTAATTTTTTTCCACATTTCAAGTAACCAAGGCAGATTTCAAACTACATTGGCCTAAGACAAACTTATAAAACCAAAGCTAAGATTTTCTAATCATTATAATTTAATAGAATTTTTGTCAATTGCATAAGTGAGAATTTTCGATAAGCTTGGTCGTGTGTGTATTTTAAATTATATTTATTTTTAATTGTATACTTTTAACGTCACAATAAACTTGCAAAGTTGTTTAAAACATTAATTTTGAAGTATTTTTGGATGAGCGCACATCACGGAAACGGCTAGAGATAGTAACGGAGTGAGAATTACGTCACAGTGAGATCTCCGTAATTACAAGTAGGAATTGAAAAAAATATGCGGATATTGGAATCACGATGAGTACCTACAAATGGCAAATAAGAAGAGATTCAATAGTTACATTACATATATCTCTGATTTTGCAAAAATGGTTCGTAGATCCAGGGATTTGGGAGGCCCGACAACGCGCTCTATACCGCTTAAATGACATTAATGTCGAATTTAATACTGTACAGACAAATAAGTACCCGAGTATGGCCGGGCACCCAACTAGTATAAAAATAAAGGCCGAAAGTCAGAAATTAAAGAATTTAATTTATGTATAATTAAATAAGGAGTTCCCGAAAGTTTGGGTCGAAACGTATTCCAATTATTTTATTTTATTTATGACTTTTGTCCATTCTTTGTATAGTTTTAATAATATTACTTTCTTTTATTAATGGTTAGTATCAAAGTTTAATTGTAATTTGAGTGATTTAGTGATATAGTTGTTTGATTTAAACTCTTTCGTTTGGGGGTTCTCATGGTGTGAATGATAAAAAAATTGGGAGGGTAGAGCAGAGGAAGAATGTAGAAATGAAAAACAAATGGCAGTTCGGGATTAGAAGATGGACAGAAGTAGCAACGCCTCGATCGGTAAAGGAAAATTAAGTACGTCTTCCGAGTGAAAGGTATAGGTAGGTATAGGTATAAAATCATATTTCATAAATCCTATAGAGAAGCACAAGCTTCAAGGATGTGGAACGAGTCAGAGATTTTACATAGGTTGCTTTATTAATATTAGAATATACTGTAACTATTGATTACTTTTAACTTATAATAAGATTTTCTTAAGTTCTATACTGAAGACATACAATTGGTACCTTATATATAAAATTGATAAATATTTTTACATCCTATACTAAAAAATTAGTGTTCTAATAATGTTCTTACATAATTATAGATATCTACCCTATGATACATTCAGCTCCATAAATTCTTCAACAGAGTAGAAGGAGTTGCTTAGTAAGAACTTAGTTAGTTCATATTTGAACTTGTTTGGATTTATTTTTAATTGTTTAATGGAGGTGGGAAGTTTATTAAATATGCTAATAGCATTGTAATGTACACCCTTTTGTATTACGGTTAGAGACTTCCCTTCCTTGTGTAAATTGTTTTTACTTCTGGTATCAAAGTCATGTATATCTGAGCTTAGTGCGAAGAGGTTACTGTTATTAATAACAAATAACATGAGTGATTGAATATGCTGGCAGTTTTCTTGAAAAGTCCCCTACAAGATGTTTTTGGTGAGACCTGACATAATATTCTAACAGCCTTTTTTTTGAAGTGTAAATATTTTATCTTTCCCTGATGCATTGCCCCAGAATATTATACCATATGTCATTATAGAGTGGAAATATGCAAAATAAACTAATTTTCTTATGTTAGGATCACTACAACTTGACATAATTCTAAGAGCAAAGGTTGCCGAACCTAATTTTCGTAGGATTCTCGTCATCACCAAAGATTCTACAACCGAGGATATTATCATACCAAAAGCCAGCCAGCTCTTGGGACACATTCCGTGTAGTGTGAAACAGAAGGTTTGTTCTTTAACTTGCACAGTGATACCGAAAATGAAAAGGGAACACAGATTGTTTCAAGGACTGTGTCACACTCTCTGTTTAGCGCTGATGGTAGCAAACTCCAAATGGTTCGACGGTTGTTTTTCGTCAATTTTTCTTTAATGATGATTTTATGTCTCCGTTAACTTCTATGAAGCTCTATTTTTCGCCCCCCCCCCCCCCAAAGCTTTATTTCTGAAATTCTCTGTGGCAGGCTTTCGGCTTCAACGTGTTTTGTACAGCGGACTCTTGTTTTTTCTTTGATCCTCCTTCTTTTCGTGTAGGAACATCTCACGACTTTAAAGGCTTTTTGAACAAGTGATCGAATTGAGCGATTAAAGGGAACAAGAATTTATAATAGCGCCATTGGCGGGGCTCTTATTTTGATTTCTTTTTTCCCCACTTTAAAAATATAAGTGACGAGGAATTCGTCGGGTCCATTCATCAGTGCTGAATGGCGAACGTCGCCCACATACAACGGCGTTTCTCTCCTCTAAAAATATATTTCTCTCATCTGGCCGGAATTATATTTAGATAAAATATTCGTTGAAGATTTTATGAAATTAAGTATCACGTCTTTTTATTTATTTTTCTACTTATTTAATCGTAGTTCACATACGCGCTGTGTTTACATTAAACTATTGTTATCCTTATTGTAACTCAAGAAAAGCATTCAGAAAATGCTCAATTGATTGTAGATTAATTCGTTGTCAACATGATTTTTGTCTCACGAGTAGCAATATTTGCAGTTCTTTGTCGTGTCTTCTAATATGTGTTTAGGATTTCTCCAACACCACAGCTTTTTTAAACAATTTTTTTCGTCTTTTCATCCCTTTTACTCAGGAACAAAAATTTTAGCATCTTTGTTCTCAGAAATAAAACTATGTGATTCTGGTAGTATTATTATTTTTTTGAATTCAAATATGATGTCGGCTTTTCCGAGTCACGTAAGGTTTCCCATATACCGGCATTTATAATTTCAAACACTGTAATGTTTTCTAAATTCTTAACTGCCCAATATTCAAACAGTCTGACCGACATAGAAAAGAGGAAATGATGATTTTATGCCTTTAGATGGTCGGCCAGCATATTAGGAGTCAAAAACAGTTCTCACAGTTTTTTGGAAAATCGAAAGGCGGAAAATTATCGTAATATTGTCAACGGTATTATAAAGATTTGTGTAGTAATATATCATCACTTTCTGCACCCGCAGCTAGATTTTGTGAGCGATGATCACGGCGAAATCAGGAGATTTCAGGTAACGAAAAGAGGTATCAAGGAAATTTAAATCCTTATACGCTGACCCATTATTGAGAGATGTTCCAGAGGCGAAATATAGCAGAAAATCGTCATTCCTTACTTTCTAGACGATTCAGATTGTCAGTATTTAGAAATGTTTGATATTTTAAATGCCTGTCTCTCGGAAACCTTTGCGTGATGGGGAATTTTCGATTTCATATTTGAATTAAGGGAAAATATACTATCAGAATAACATATTTAACACAGTATACGAAACATGTGAATACAGACAAAAAACGTGAAACCATTACTTAACAAAATTTGTAATACGTTTCTTCTACTATGCGGCAGACATCATCAGTACAGCATTTGATGTAGTGATGATGTCTGCCGCATACCTGAAGAAACGTATTACAAATTTTGTTAAGTAATGGTTTCACGTATTTTTATTTTCCGTATTCACCAGTTTCATATACTGTGTTAAGCTTTAAGACAAATTATTATATTGATAACATATTAATTTTCTGAGACGTAAAAATTTATTTTGTCCCTCATTTTTTATATATTCAATTATTTATCAAATCGGTTGAGTAATTGAAAGAATTTTCTGTTGAAGTTTAACTTATATATTTATGTACTTAATACATTTCACATTCTCAGTTTACTCTTCCTTACCGACTCACAAATCTCTCTTCTACCCCCCACCCTTTTTAATTTCATCACACAATTTTACTCTTTTTATATTTGTTTTTCTTCTTATCCTAGAATTGTAAGAATTTCCCTCGCAGCCATTTCCCTCCAGAGTGACTGCGGGGGTCACCTGATTACGTCGGGAATGCCTCCTACTCTCTCTGGTTGTTTTTATCAAAGTTCTCACATGCCGAGGAACCTTCACCTAATTTTAGGAGGTATATGTACTGGGGTCGAAGACCTTGGGCATATGGCAAGAGTTGTCAGCTGATCCCATTGGATCAGTCGGACAACTGCCTCCTGAAACTGGTGAAGACACGGAGAAGGAATGCTGCGACCCCACATCAAACTCGTCTCGCGTCATTCGGAAGAGCGTGAGAATAGTACCCAATACCCGACCTACCTGATGCAGGTTTTCTAGGGTTTTCCCTGCATCTCTTTAAGTGAAACACCACGTAGGATCCTTAAACCATAATCCGGGGGCCCTAGTCAACCCTTGGCTACCTTGCTCTACCTTCCGCATCCCCCCCTTTTCAATTCCCTTCCTATGATATTAAAGGGGAGTTTCATGTTTTAGGATCACCCTCATGTAGCCTTTTAACCCAAAAAAAGTATTGTACCATTTTTACGATAAATATTATAGGAAAAAAATTTATTTTAATTAACATGAAGTTCACCAACTGCCAGAAACTAAACCTCACACGCAAACAAAAATTTCTGATTTTTAAGTTTAAATCAATAAAAATACGGCCAGTTAATTTTATTAATATTTAATCAATCCAAATAAAAAGCTTCGTCTCCCTTTTGAGACTTCATCAGACATAAAATTTACCAATTCGTGATAGAAATTTAACCAAGATTTGAATGCTTAGTGTGCATTACAAGCACATTTATAATTAACCTGATTTAAGAATGACGTACTTTAATTCAAAAAACAGATTTAGATGCAAATTCCCAGGCCAAGCATCATAAATTCCAAAATAATTTTCTGACTTTAAGACAGTAGAAAGACGGCTAAGGAGCCGGAAATTAATTTCATTGTTACGTATTTTGAGATTTCATCAAGCACAAAATTTTGCAATTCACGATAGCATTCAAAGCTTGCTTAAATTTGATGCATGAGGAGCCTCAAGAGGGAGACGAAACGTTGTATTTGGATTAATTGAAGAGTAATAAAATTAATTGTAACTTTTTATTGATTTAAATCTCATATTTTATCGATGTATCAATCCCACTCTTTCTTATTCACACTACTTGTCAAAAAAATTAGTCAAAGTGGGACACGAACAATATATATGATTCTATCTCAGTTCCAAAGATCTTAATTAAGAACAAACTTCTCGGAGCAGAGTGCGATTCGCCATTAGCCGCGTTTTGGCAAGAGATTGAGGTGTACTGGAGGCGGGCGCGTATCCAGAAATGGCTCGTCTTCGGCCTGAATGAAGGTGGTAGCAGGAAGGAGTGAGCGCGCGTCACTGCTCCGGAGTAAATATTTGGTGGTCTGGCGGAAGCTGCGGCGTCTGGTATCAGCTCATCGCTAACCGCGGAGGCAACCGTTTTTCATTTTACGAAAATACAACCCGTTTCACATTGAGGTCCGTCGGCGAGATTCTCAACTGGAAATTCTGTCCTTTAAAGACATCATAAGACTTAATACACTCATCATCGGACCGGACATTCAAATCCAGGAACCGATGAGTATAAGGACCAAAATATAGACATCATAACATAAAATAGAATATAAATTATAGTAATAGTAAGATTATTCAAGTAATTATCTTAAACAAATTACATTACTCTGCTAATACAAATACAGTCATAAATAATTAGAGCATAAAATTAGTAAAAAAGGTTGAACCTACAACTACTCGACCAACGCGTCATCGAGATCTGGAAACGTGGGTCGTAACCGGAAAACCGGAGTTATTCCACAAACAAAATGTTTAAAGGTGGAAAGGATGAGGAGACAAAGAAATTAAGAATTCTCTCCTTCAGTCTCTCCACGAAAATAATATAATAATAAGACTAGTGTAACAACTGCCTCCTAAAACTGGTGGAGACACGGAGAAGGGAATGCTGCGTCCCCACAGCAAACTCGTCTCCCGTCATTCGGAAGGGCGTGAGAATAGTACCCAATGCCTGACCTACCTGATGCAGGTTTTCTAGGGTTTTCCCTGCATCTCTTTAGGTGAAACACCGGGTAGGATCCTTAAACCATAGCCCGGGGGCCCTAGTCAACCCTTGGCTACCTTGCTCTACCTTCCGCATCCCCCCTTTTTCAATTCCCTTCCTATGCTATTAAAGGGGAGTTGCCTGTTTCAGGATCACCCTCATGTAGCCTGTTAACCAAAAAAAACAAAAAATGCTAAAACAAATTTAAATATACGATTATACTTTATTATTGTATTCATACATATTTATATCTATGTAAAAAAAATGTACCAACAAAAGAAAAATATTGTTAAACAGACCTGTTATTGAATCTAGAAAACAGGTCAAGTAAATTATTATCAATTAAAAAAAATTATGTGTAGTGTCATACGTGTCACAACGTTTTTTTTTACAATTTCATAACCGAACCCTCAATTCGGTGAGTAAAATATCATTTGACATTTGCCATACTAGCTGGGTGCCCGGTCATGCCCGGATAATCGGTCCAGTACTTAATTGGACACTAATATAAATTAATGTGTTTAAACAGCCTCTTTTTGGCACTTTTCATTTTATTACATATTCAACTGTACTATCAATATTATGTTTTCATGTTGTGGTATTCAGTCCTAAGACTAGTCTGATGAAACCCTCTATTCTAACCTATATAGCGCTATCCTTTTCATTGCCGTATAACTACCCCATTTTCCCTAATCTGCTTATCGTATTCCATCCGTGACCTCTATCTTCTGTTCTTACCCCATACACTTCCCTCTAATACTAATTTTACAAGACCTTCATGTCTAAAAATGTGTCTTGGAATTCGATATTGTTTGCTCTTCCCCTATTCTGTTTCGAACTTCCTACCTTAGTTATTCTACCCACTCACCTCATTCTCCTATAGCACTACATTTCAAAGGCTTATATTCTTTTTCTGTCTGCAACTCCTACTCAGTGCACATAACGCATCTTCGCACACACTACCGAATAAACACGACACAGCTTCACGTTAGATCCCAGACATTTTTAGGAATATTTTTTTAGCTAATGTAAATTTTCTTCATTAAAATGAATGAAATTAGTTTGTTTACTTTATAGTAAGTATGGTCACGGAGACTGGGATTGAGGCTGCTGACCCTGTGTCAATCCATATTCCGAATGTTTCATGGAAGATGATATAGTCAGCTGTCGACCTGATAGGCCTAAGTTCTCAATGGGCTGCAGAGCCTGGGTAGAAGAAAAAGAAGACTTCAAAATGAAACGAAACCTGTTTGTAACTATATCACGTCTCATTCTACTATAGCACTACATTTCAAAGGCTTCTATTCTTTTCCTTTCCCCAAACTCCTATCGTCCACGTTTCGCACTCTTATAAAGCCACGCTCCATACGAACATTTTTAGCAACGATTTCCTAATATTCACACTTATATTACCCGTAAGTAAATCGCGAAAGTCTTCCTTGCCTTCGCTAACCTACTCTTTATGTCTACTTTACTCATAACATCCCTAGTTATTACGCTTCCAAAGTAGCAGAATTCATTAACTTCCGTCAAAATATCCCTTCCCAATCTAACACCCTTTGTTATTCCATCGTTTCCTAAACTAGAGCCCATTACCTTGGTTTTTCCTACGTTTTCCATACTTACATAGAGGCTGTTTTAACTCATTAATGTGATTTAGTCGGTATAGAGCGCGTTGTCAGGCCTCCCTGTCCCCTGGTTCTAAGAAAGTTTTTAGAAAGTCTTATAAACAGACGCAGAGATATATGTGAATCTCTTATTTGCCATTTGTAGAAATTCGTCATGTTCCGATGCCCTTAAAATTTTTTTTTCAGTTCCTACTCGTAATTACGTAGATATCTCACTGTGACGTCACCAGTCACACCGCTTCAATCTCAAGCTGTTTACACGATGCGCATTCAACCCAAAAGATAACCTCTAACCTCAAAATTGTGCTTTGAACAACTTTGCAATTTTATTATGTTGTCAAAAGCATACCGTTAAAAAGATACATTTGATTTAAAAAGAACACATGGCCAAGTTAGTTATCCGAAAATTCTCTCGTGTGCAATTGACAAAAATTGTATTGAATTGTAATGATTTTATAATTTTATCTTATACAAATGTGGATTGAAATCTGCCGTGGTTACTTGAAATGTAGAACAAATTTAAGTATTTAAGAAACATTTTTGTGATTATTATCATCATTCGACGATTTCGTTTGAAATATTAAGTTTCAGTTCATAAAAGAGGTTAATAATGTATTGAATTAACAATGCTGGGCTTAATGGAAGCAAAAGTTTATATTTGATATTTATTTCCATGATGATATAGAGTTTCAGGTAAAAAAATAGGTTAATTTATAGAAGTATATAATTTATAAAAGCAGAAGTAACACTAACTAACTATTTTGAACTCGAGTGTACCTTCCATACCGTGGTATTTTGACGAATCTAAAGCCGAGCGTACCCGATGTGACCCGAGCGTTTCACGAAGAGCGTCACTCAGGACTATTACGAGTATACGTCTGTTGTCTGAAAGCTTCTGTTTTTTAATGTAATGACGAAGAACAAATAAAATATTTCTTTCTTTTGAAGAACTGTTCTATTGGTTTCAATAAGAGGAATCAACAATAATTAAAATCTGTACGGGAAAATATTTTTTAATTGGTAAAATAACTAGTAATTATTTTCCTAGATTTTTAAAAATTCAATCATGATTTTATCATTATTTAAAACAATAAAGTGATTTTTTTCCAACGAAGTTAATTTTGTAATTCATATATGTGCTCTGTTGAAATCGTTGAGAAAGTAACAACTTAATAATAATAACATTTCTAAGATATTATTTTAAAAAAGAAACTTTTTCTCTGGATCCGATGTATATCTGAATGTGTCAGGTATCGATACAATTCAGGAAGGATTCGATACGAGCTCTGAGTCAAAGTATCGATACTTTTCTTCGGATCCCGGATCCCTAGCCGTCGGTTTCTTAGCCTTGGCATATATAAACAGTTAAAGAATGAACGACAAAATTTAATAACGTTCTAGGCACTGTAAACAACTTGGGCTTGTTTTCCCCGTGTTGGTAACCGGAATCCGACTTTTCACCCTCCAAGTAATCAACATTGTTAAACCGTCGTTGAGAGATTTATTTAAAATAACACCTACATATTATTTCGTGGAGAAAGTCCTAATTATTTTCTAGTGAACGCCGTCACTTGAGTTTATTTTGAGCATGACAGACGAAGCTCGACTAACGAATTTCATCTAAATCACCTTGAAGGTCCCTTACATCCTGGAAACCTTAACCCGTGTAATTGTCAGCGAAATGCTTAACACCTCGCCTAATTTCATTCGTCATGACACTAATAAATGTTTAGGTCCACTCGAAATATTTTCTACGTCATCCAAAGGATTCGCCGGGAACCACTTCAGCGCGCGACGATGGAGACTTGTTCACCTAATCCTCATTCTATAGACTGTCAACGTGGCAACTCTACGTCCTTCAACAGTTTCAGTCATCTTGCTCTGTTGGACACGCCAATGAATACAAACACTTTTAATTCAGGGTCTCAGATTTGTGATGATTGTCCCCAATACCACTTTTGTATCGCTAGGCACATTCTTTGGCACAAAACGGTTGCATCATTTGGAGGATTGAGAACAATTTATTCGGAACAGCATTTAAGTACAAAATACCCAGTGAATGAACTGCGGGCCTCAACTACTAAATAACACTTATTGTTGTTGTGCTATTCACATCTAAGACTAGTCAATGCAACTTCCTATATTGCGCAAGCCTTTTCATTTACTTACAACTTGCACAAAACACATACTACCAAATCTTCTTAGCGTATTCCATCCTTGACCTCCCTCGTCTGCTCTTACCTTCCACACTTCCCTCTAATGCCTATTAATCTATCCCTTTTCTTAGCCGACGTCCTCCATATTGTTCGCTCTTCCCCTATTCTATTTAAAACTTCCTCGTTTGTGATTCTATCCACCCATCTCATTCTCCTACAGTACCACATTTCAAAGGCTTCTTTTCCTTTCCCAGCTCCTATCGTCCACGTTTCACACCCATATAACGCCACATTCCATACGAACATTTTTAGCAACGATTTCCTAATATTCACACTTATATTACCCGTAAGTAAATTCCTCTTTTTCGCGAAAGTCTTCCCTGCCTGTGCTATCCTACTCTTTATGTCTACTATACTTCTACCGTCCCTTGTTATTACACTTCCAAAGTAGCAGAATTCCTTAATTTCCGTCAAAATATCCCTTCCCAATCTAACACCCTTTGTTATTTCACTGTTTCCGAAACTACACTCCGTTACCTTGGTTTTCCCTCTATTAATCCTTATATTGATATCTTTCTCCAGGGCTTCGTTCATGCCATTTATTATGGTTTCGAAGTCTCTTCTGACTCCCCTAATACTACAACGTCGTCGGCAAAGCGTAAGATTTTCTTGATTTGGATGTAACTCCTAATGATTTTTATTCTCAACTCCTAGATTCGAATTTTAATGCCAACGTTCCGTTCTCAAAATCACCATCCCTTTCAAGGATTGTTTTTTTTTTACAAATTATCCTGCAAGTTCTTGTAAATTTTTAAAAATATTGGTAATGCGATTGTGCCGTCAGTCAGCAGTAATTTCCCGTTGACCTTGGCGCAGTATATTTCAATTTGAAGCGGGAAGACGGAGACAGTTGATGAATATCCTCCGCTTGTAAACGCCTCTGACCCACTGCCCCAGTCTAAATACGTTCCGGAAAACATATAAATTTCATGCACGTTTATAGTTTCACTCTTTTTATACATCCTGATGTGAAGATTCCGGAAAAAAAAGATGTTTCTCGAAGCCATCCTGACTGAGTAATATGCCGAGAGAAGATTAAATAAATTTATTGACTGCCGTAAAAATAACGAACGATCTATTATTTGCGGAAGAGCAATTAATCTTTTTTGACGTGCATAAATGTCATAACGATGGCGGTGAACGGGCTTCAGCGGATATATAAGGCCTTCACTGCATTTCAGTGTATTTATGGCAGTAAAGAGGTAAGTTACGTGGAAAAGAAAGTATTTAATTATCAGTTTGTTACTTTTTAAAATTACTGATGTTAAATTACTTGATATTATAAACTTTAGCTTTTCCTGTAAATTTTTATTTCAATTAAAAAACATTGACTAACCTAATTTTAAAAAAATCATATAGTCGTATTTTCTTTCGTGCAGAACCAGATTAAAAGACAGTGATCGCAATATCTTTGATTTGAAAATGTCGATTTCATTATAAGTCAATTTTGTAAGTTGAGACTTGTTTGATAGTTGCTACTCTTTAAAACCTGTAATAGGGGAGTCAGGAAAATACTTGGAATCCATAATAAACGGCATGAACGTGGTCCTGGAGAAAGAGGGTTAATAGAGGGAAACCCACGGTGATGGAGTGTAGTATAAGAAACAGTAGAATAACAAAGGCTGTTAGATTGGGAACGGATATTTTGAATTATGTTAAGTAATTCTGCTATTTGGGCAGCATAATAACTAGAGTAGGATAGCATAGGCAAGGAAGGCTTTAGAAAAAAGAGGAATTTACTGACGGCTAATATAAGTACGAATATTAGAAAATCATTTTAAAAAATACAGGTACGAGAATTGGACGGTAGGAGTTGCAGAAAAGAAAAGAATACAAGTCTTTGAAATGTGGTGCTGTAGAAGAATGAGATGGATGGATAGAATCACTAACGAGAAAAGAGAATAGGGGAAGACCGAACAATATGGAGGACGTTGACCAAGACAAGGGATAGATTAATAGGCCACGTTTTGAGACATGAGGGTCTTGTAAAATTAGCATTAGAGGGAAGTTAAGAGAAGAGGGAGACGAAATATGGAATACGCTAAGTAGATTAGGGAGGATGTGGGACGTTGTAGTTATGCCGAAAAGAAAAGGCTTGCGCAAGATAGGTTAGCATGGAGGGTTGCATCAGACCAGTCTTAGGACTGAATAACATTACAACAAATACTGATTTTAGAGTTTCAGTGCCCAACTATTAGTCCTCAAGAAGACAGTAAATAACGCAATTGTCGCTCAGGATCTTACGGCTTGCTTGGGTAAGTACAAGAAAATCGTCAAGAATTCGAACGAAAAGAAAATACAAATTAGAGTAATCTCTTTGAGGACTAATAGTTGGTTACTGAAACCTAAATTTAAGAAACCTGTAATTTAAACTCGCGAACGGTGTTCACACAAGCAAGGACTAAATCCTTCTTAATTTCAGCTGAGAAAATAAAATACATAGTAATTCTTTTTCAAAATAAATTTTAAAAGTATTTCATTAAATGTCCGTTATAAATAATCAGATACATTAGACGACCATTAACATTTTCAATAATTAAAAAAATGTATATAATATTTTTAATGAGTATGTAATAACCATGAAATAGAATACCACACTGCTAGAGATTATAGACGTTTATTTAACACGAAGTGCTGTACAAAGGCTCGCACTGCTAAAGACGGCCTCCACTTCGGGGTCCAATACAATTTATACAGTCATGTAATATTCCAGAAAATACTACAAACGAAAAGTAAACCAAGTAAAAATGAGGGACTCGAACCCAAGTCCACTACCTGCAGTCCAGCTCTATACCCCTCAGCCATGACTGCAGGTTTTTAATTGTGGCAATTATTGAGTCATAAAAAATGTTGAGGGTCACTTAATGGTTGCTAAAATAAGTCTAAATTAAAAAAGGCTATACAATGCCTACATGAGGTTATACGTACACTTTAAAAGTAACAATTAATGTAAGAAAACACTTGATGGCAATGTTGCCAAAATCATTATTAATCTGCGCACCAGTTTATATTCTGACATTACATTATTCATATAATGATATTGATGTATAACACACACAGAACACACCTTGCAAATAAAGTAAGACGTTTACTTAACTGTTATCTAAAGTTAATGTGGTTTGTGATGCTGTTTGTCTTTACTTCTCTTGTTGATTTCTTTTTTGGTAACATCCAATTTAACTATGAAATAGATTTTTTAAATTTTATATCAAGGAGGTATCAGCCCATAGTTTCTCAATATTCATATATACGAAGCGACATAATCCTTAAAAATAAAGTAATTAAATTATCTGACTTAATATTATAAATAAAACGCAAAGATTAGCCGAAAGTCATAAAACGAATAATTTAATTTAAAATACGTTTTGCCTTCCAACATAAAGGACCTCCTCAGTTCTTTAAGTAGCAGAAACATGAAATTATTTTCAAATTAAATGTGTTAAAACAACCTCATAGTCAGTATTTATTTGTCAGTATTTATTTTATTTAAATATTGAACTACACTACGTTTCGTCTCACATTTGAGACTTCTTCGGGTATAAAAACTGACAAAAGAGGCTGTTTTAACTCATTGAATGTATATTTAATTGTCAGGTAAAGTATTCATTTCAAATTAAATTTTCATTTCTAGCTTTTGGCCATTCTTTGTGTTTTATGTAAAATAATGACCGTTTTGAAAAATGTTCTCAATTTACAAAATGTTTTACAGATAATTTGTCAACATTAAAACTTATTATCTAGATGAGCATTATTTTTATAATATGTTAACATACCTTCACTTTTTCTCCCTTGAGAGTTACTGAATTTTTTAACAAATTGAAGGTAATTAAATGTATTATAAAAAATAGTCATATTGACAAACTGTTTTAAAGGATTTTATAAATTGAAAATTTTAATTCAATAATTATTTTTGTTTTGTAGTGGTTATGTTTAAGTTATCAGCCGAAAAGCTCTTGGATTTAAAACTCCATTACTAAATGGAGTTTCAATTTTTTATACTGATTTAAATATCTCTGACGTTATAATACATTAATTTATAAATTTAAACCTCAGTCATTTGAAATTTATAATCCTCGAAGAAAAATAAGTCCTATAAAAAAGATTAAAATTGAGTATGTTTTAATATTATATTGCAATTAAAAATGTTGCTCTTGAGAAAGACCTCATCAATACGCAAAAATTCTAAGTAATATATTGATCCTTACAACATGGATAAATATTGTTCAACACCTGTGAGATGTAAATAATAATAATTGATGTAAAAATATTTGCACATTATAGTCGATAAGGAAGTAGAACTGCACGCGGCAAGATAAATAATCGGTAAGAGACAGGGAGAGAAACAAATCATCGAGTCCTAAGAGCACAAGCACCGAAGGTCGTCACTCGAAGCAAGAATATCAAACAGAAGGGAACTGTTAAAACAAATACAAATGAATTTAAATAGGAAAAGTATATTTTTATATATAGCTTACAGGAAACTCTTTTGTAGGGGAAATGTTTTGAACTGTTTGGGGGAACGTGGAGGCATTCCTGTACTAAATAGTACAACAAAATATGTAATTAAATAAAGTATAATGAGATATTTGGAAGCGTCATCTTCAGTTATCAAACCATAGATCTACGTCAGATATGTTGATATATTTTTGTATTATCGCTAAAATTCACTTAAATCATTACTCAATATTTTCAATAATTATCAACCTAAATTACACTTTACTTTTTGAGAAGTATGACTTTTCGCCCCACCCACCCTCCCTCCCCCCTCTCTCTCTTTAATTTTATGGAGACTTTGGTTATAGTCCTAGTACATAATTACAAACACAATTTTTTGAAAACATACAAAATAAACGAATGGATTTTTTAATAATTATGGTATTCGCGTTATTTTCATATCTTCTAATAATTTTAATTTAGTAAAAAATATTAAACATAAAACTTACATCTCAAGCAAACATAATATTATATACAAATTTTAATGTTTATATTGTAGAGCTTGTTGAAGAGGGAGAAGAAAAAAGCTCTATAAAAACTAGTAACAAAGAGCTGAAAAATAATTTGAAATTCAGCGTTGTTAAGTCGTTATTTAAGAAATCAGAAATTTTACTGTCGATGTCTAAAGTTTTGAATGTAGCGCGTAATTATCCCTATATATATATATATAAAATAGCCCTGAGTGACGCTCTTCGTGAAACGCTCGGCTTACATCGGGTACGCTCGGCTTTAGCTCCGTCAAAGAAACCACGATACATAGGGCACACTTGATATCAAAGTAGTCGAGTAGTGTTACTTCTACTTTTATAAATTAGTTACTTCTATAAATTAACGTATTTTATGAAGTGGAACTTAATATCATCATCGAAATAAATATCAAGTATAAACTTTTGTTTCCATTAAACGTAGCAGTGTTAATTAAAAAAATTATCAACCTATTTTATAAACTGAAACTTAATATTTCAAACAGAAAAAACGAACTGAAGGAAGGATAATGATAATAAATACAGATTATTTTTTAAAAACCTTAATTTCAAGTAATCACGACAGATTTCAAACTTTAATCTGCCTAAGAAAAATTTAGAACACCAAAGTTTAATTTTTTAATCACTATCATTTAACATAATTTTTGTCAATTACATAGGTGAAAATTTTCGTAGAACTTGGTTATGTATGTATTTATTATTTTTTAAAATTTGTGGGCATTTGACATCATAATAAAACTGCAAAGTTGTTTTAAACACTATTTTGAGGTTAGATGGTATCTTTCGGGTTGAGTGCACATTATGTAAACGGGGGGGTGAGTGATGACGTCACAGTGATATTTATCCTCAATTACGAATAGGAAATGATGAGTATCTACAAATGGCCAATAAGAAGAGATTCACATTGTTCCATTGTTAGTGTTAATTTAATCTATTTATTTAAAGTCGCATCAACTGCTAATGGTTAGTTGCGATTATGGTAGGGGGAAATCTTTTTCACAACTTGAAAACGCACACACAACATCCACGCTAAGTATTTCAAACAGATCGTTAGGGAAAGTAAAAAAAAATGTGTCGGTTGTCGCGAGTGCCAGAAAATACGTCACAATTAAATTTTTGATTCAAATAACAGTTTATGACTTATTGAATATACCACAACGTGTCGCTCCATTCTTTCGGAACGTTCTTCCAGTGCGACAAAACATTTAAATAAACCTAAAACAAATACAAAATTTTTAAAAAAGTTTTTACATACGTAATATTTCTAACATGATTGAGATGCAGATTTATTATTCAATCCATTAGTCCTCGGTTGAGGAAATAGGATACGTCAAATGTAATATTACAAGAAATACACAAAATTTTACAATTAAGAATTTAAGAACAAAAAGAGTAAGAGTAAAGATAAAATTCGATCTTCAATTTTCAGTCGACGGAGGAGGAGGAAGCAGAGTGATGACGTCACAGTGAAAATTATCCTCAATTACGAATAGGAAATGATGAGTATCTACAAATGGCCAATAAGAAGAGATTCACATTGTTCCATTGTTAGTGTTAATTTAATATTTTTATTTAAAGTCGCATCAACTGCTAATGGTTATTAGCGACTACGGTAGGGGGAACTCTTTTACACAACTTGAAAACGCACGCACAACATCCACGCTAACCCCTACACCGCAGGAAGTCGGTGTTGTTAGTGTTAATAAAAAGGGGGATAGGGAGGTCTAATTAGCTTGAAACACATTAGTATGGATTTCAATAACGTACCGGGCCAATACAAATATTAAATTTAATTTTTTATGTGATTAAGAAGGCTGTTAGCTCATTTATTTAATTAAAAGTCGTTTCATAACGTTTGAGTGGAGTGTTTGTATTTGCCGGGGAGTCTCACTGTCTGTGTATATTACATTTAATTTAGATTTCCGTTTAAATTCTTGTGGTCTTTGTGGGCGAGTGTTTACTTAATTGAAGTAATGAATTCATTGATTACCCTCGAGGGCGCCGCGTAACAAGTTGTTTTGCTTATCAAAGCGTGTGTTTGTCGAGGCGGTATTATTGTCGCGCCGCCACTGTCGTCCTAGACCTCGTTGCCGCCGGCCGCCAAGTTATTTACGTGCGGCCATTCGAGCCTCGATTGCTCCCTGCTGCCTGCAGAGTTCCTTCTAACTACGAGGAAGTGCATCGTTTGGGCCAATCAGGAGGGGCGGCCGTCTCAAGAGGTGTAGGACGTAAACAGCGACGCTACGCGAGGCCAGGCGAGGCACAGTACCGCTCAGTTCCGCGAGCGTCGCGGCGGCGCAGCCATGGCCGGCGACAAGTACGAGGTCTCAGGTAACGACAACACCTTCATAACTTACAGTGACAGCTCTACCACATTCTCAAAAGACCGCAGTGCCATACCAACTACTTCAAAACAAATATGTGAATTTTTAAAAAAAGAAAATGATAGTAGCAAAATCTGTTTGTAATTCTAGGAAAGTGTTAGTGTAACCACATGGGACTTGGCAGATATTTATCAGCGTGCTCTATTATTGTGGGCGTGCTCTGGGACAGTGACGGAAGAAAGTATTTCAAACAAATCGTTAGGGAAAGTAAAAAAAAAAATGTGTCGGTTGTCGCGAGTGCCACAAAATACGTCACAATTAAATTTTTGATTCAAATAACAGTTTATGACTTATTGAATATACCACAACGTGTCGCTCCATTCTTTCGGAACGTTCTTCCAGTGCGACAAAACATTTAAATAAACCTAAAACAAATTTTTAAAAAAAGTTTTTACATACGTAATATTCCTAACATGATTGTGATGTAGATTTATTATTCAATCCATTAGTCCACGGTTGAGGAAATAGGATACGTCAAATATAATATTACAAGAAATACACAAAATTTTACAATTAAGAATTTAAGAACAAAAAGAGTAAAGATAAAATTCGATCGTCAATTTTCAGTCGACGGAGGAGGAGGAAGCAGAAAATCGTGTGTAGGTTTCCGTCGAACACGAAAAATAAAATAAGTCTTCAGTTAAATTATAGCAGAGTATAGATGTAAAAATGATGGGAGAAATTGATAGGACACCAGAAAACTGTTTTAGTCCTTCCTATCTACGAACTCTTTCAGTGAATAATACGCTTCATTCATTAACAGAGATTTACAACTCTTTATAAATAATTTTTGAACCTTTAAACCAATGTGAATATATGGCACATTACTAACAATTTATAATAAAGTAACTAAATAATCTGGCTTAGTATTATAAATAAAATACAATGGATGGGAAGAAAGTCAGAAGTGGAATAATTTAATGTGAATACGTTTCGTCCCCCTAACTTTAGGAACCTCCTCAGCAGTTCTTTTATATTTCGACTCCTGATGTTGCAGAAGCAATTTGTAATATTTTAATTAAAGAACTGAGGACGTCCCTATAGTACTATAGTACTCAAATTAAATTAATCCATTTCTGACATTTCGGCCATCCTTTGTATTTTACTTAGCATTTATCTCGTGAATTTACAACAGAAATTTTTTTAAGTGTGTGCTTAAATAAAAGTCGTGCGATAAATTGTAAGTTATGTTCCATACATTTTCATTATAAACATTGGTATTCTGACTTAAAGTTCACAATAAATAAAAAGACGGCCAAATTTTATTAATATTTAATTAATATAAATACGATGTTTCGTCTCCCTACCGAGACTTCATCAGGCATAAAATTTAGCAATTCATGTCCTTGACTTCCCTGAGCCGAAAAGATTCAAATTAAATTATTCCTTTCGTCCGAAAATAATTTTTCGACCCAGGGAGTCAAGGAGTGAAGGGTATGAATTGCTAAATTTTATGCCTGATGAAGTCTCAAAGGGGAGACGAAACGTCGTATTTATATTAATTAAATAGTGATAAAATTATATGCTGACTTATTGGTCGTCTTTTAATTTATCTTTTGCATTACATATAAAATTGCAATAAATGGCCAAAAGTCTGGACCTCTTCAGTTCTTTAATAAAAACCGCAACATCCAGAGGTGGTGGTAAAAAAAATTTGTTTATATTTTAGTTGAAAACCTGAAGAGGTGCTGCAAGTTGGGCTGGGGGACGAAACGTCTATTTTGAATTATCTATTTCCGATTTATGGAAATTTTTTGTATTTTATTTATAATTGTAGCTCATTATTTCTATACATTTTCATTACCATTCTACTGTTAATATCATTGATGCAAAACCTGACATTTTTTGGATTTTTTAAAATTAATTTAAATGTTTTCCTGCACCGGAAGAGGTTTCTTAAACAACCGAAGGGCTCGTTCATAAATTTTTATTTCAGGTACTGACTAAATTGGCTGTGTCATTAATTTATTTCACTGATGTAAGAAATTTTCAACTATTAAATAGATATCTATTGCAGGGATCCAGTATCGAGGCACATTTTACTAAACAAAAATGTGAAAAAGTTGAATTTGTGATTTGATGAAGATGGTAAGAACGGGATGCTTGTCAGAGAGAAGCTTAGTTTTTTGTAGGATACCGGGATGAAATTACAGCTGCTACAGTTTATAGAGATTTACTGGAATTAAAAATGACAGATTTATAGGATAAGAGCAGTAAAAAAAGGAGGGAAGCTAAGGACAAGTTAAGAAACAACACATCGCTACGCGAATGTAAATTGATGTTATTCGCAATCCTACAAACAATTATTTATTTTCATCTGATTTGAATTTATTCCTTCATTGCTGGCATTTAATTACTCAGATGTTTATCATTCACCAGAGGATTTCTTTAAGAAGGAAAAAAACAGTCGTGATAGAAGAAACGTAAAGAGGATATGACGTCAGTGGTGTATCCAAACTCGTCCAGGCCCGAAAAAAAAACTTTATTTGTAGTCCACATCTGACGTGTAATTAATTTTTGTTGGTAAATAATTATAGAGCACTTCAAAAAGGGATTAGGTTGAAGAAATCAGTTCTGTATTGTAGGATAGATGAAAGGTTGATAATAATTATTCCGAGGCCTATATTATGAAACAGGAAATTGACTGAATGAAATCACAGTCAGTATTCAAATACGAGTTTATATCTATGTGTATAAGAAACCCGTATCAGCTGATTTTTCAGCTCGCGGCTTTCACTTTCTTCTCCGCGACAGAATTCACAGTTTCAGGCTAATGAGCAGGAAGTCTATCGCTTTCTCGTTACATTCCAGACATCGCTGGAGTCTCCACGGTTCCAGGAACTGGAATGTGTCTCCCGCAGCGTTACTCTGTTGCCATTATCCTGAACAATATCAAGAAAAAACAATTTAGGCGTTGTCCGTGTGTAAACCTGTCGGGTGAAGTAATAACGCGGTTACGTTTTGTAGTTGAACTGAGAAACTGGCTGAGTATTTTATTTTTTGAGCGTGCGTCCTTACGTCCCGTGAGGAAGAAATCAGACGTAGAAGTCCGAAGACGCCTACGTGAACGGGCCTACTTAATTCAGTCTACTTTCTCATCTGGGCGAGGCGACGCTGAATTTTGCAACGGTACTTATTGTGCGAGTTGGAATGAAACAGTAACTTACCGGTTAAGGTTAACTAACCTGCACACGTTTCAATTATCGTTTAAGATACGAGACCTCATCCCAGGGAAAAATAATATAGCTCTAACGTCTGATTTAATTTACCTTAGTTTCCAGACAAAGTTTCACTATGAAAAACAATTTTTTTTAAATTTATTTATTGAAATAGCATCAGGCTAACAGGTTCTATACGCTATTTTTGATGTCTTTGAAGTGTCCTGGTGGGGTTCCTCTCCTCTCCAGTGATCAGACCCCTGTTACCCCAACTTTGAGGTCAATTGGCCAGCCTCGGTGGTTTCTGTATTGCAGCAGTGGTTGTATGATTTAGATTTATTGTTGTTTCCATTAATCCTCGATTGAGGAAATAGGATACGTCATACATTAAAAATTAAAAATGAACAAAATAAAGTACATAATTAAAGACAAATAAACTTAAAATAAATTAGTAAAAGAAAGTGTATATAGACAAAAGTCAATATAAACACAACACGGACACACACTGGGAAACACAAACAAGCACACACTGAGGAACACGCAATGGAGTTTTAACTACTTGGACCAGGAAACTGTCCTTCCCTCTGTCGTAGCTCCAGGCAATACATGAAACAAACAAACAAAAGAGCAGAAAAAACTGAATAGAAATTTTAAGATATGTGATGTGCTATTTTATAAGGCAGCTCATTCAACACTTTTTGCAGGAACCTTGATTTAAATACTAGAAGGACGATTAAGAAAATCCTGTACCGAGTAAAACGCGCCATTTAAAAGAATAGTTTTACTCTGCTTCACGAAGCTTTTGTAGGTACTATTTTTAACCTCTGGCGGAAGGCTGTTGTATAAAATTATCCCGGTATTGTGAATACTTTTCTGGTGTAGAGCAAGGCGATGCTTGTCCGACCTTAGAGCTGAACGATTTCTGGTCGCGTATTCATGAAACTCGCCATTTGTTTGAAACAAATTAGTGTTTCGCTTTACAAACTTTAATATTTCATAAATATATACGCTTGGTAAAGTAAGTATTTGCAAACTTTTGAAGAAAGGTTTGCAACTCGATCTAGAATTCGTGCTAGAAAGTATTCTAATTGCACGCTTTTGCAACTTAAATATTTCATTACTCCTGGAGCAGTTTCCCCATATGAGGGTTGCTATGGTTTCCCAGTTTCTTGTGATGTTTATTGGCTCTGTCTCTTGTATAACATCATGGATGAAAGGTATGCCTAGGTCCTGATGTAGAGTTTGATTGCTCGCATACCATGGAGCATCAACCATGGCTCTGAGGATTTTTCATTGTGCCCTCTGTATTATGGCAGTTTTGGACTTACTAGCAAATCCCCACAGTTCGATTCCGAATGTCCATATAGGCTTAATAATTGCTTTGTATATGGTTATTTTCTTCTCTAACGAGAGTTTAGATCTCCTACCGAGTAGCCAGTATAGTTGAAAAACAATTACACAGAAAAAAATTTCACCTACCTATATTTAAAATAATTGTTTCTGATATTAAAATTTGTCTGCAAACTGAGGACGTACAATTAATTACACTGGTCGACATGATTTTTGTCTCACGAGTACCTTGATGCAGTTCTTTGCCGTGTTTTCAAATATCTGTTCGGAATTCCTCAAACATCCACAGGTTTATTAATTCCATTTAACGTTTCTTCGTCATCGGACTCAGAAACAGAAAAAAATAACTTTTTTAGCCCCTGAAAGGACAATATGGGGTCATTCCAAACGCAATAAAATTTTTACAGTTTGTACTATGAAGCCTTAGATGAACATCTGCAAAATTTCAGTTCTAAATATACGTTTTTGGCGGAGATACGGGGTTTTTCCGTAGAAGCCTGTCGTTCGTTGGAGTCGACGTCGTTTCAAAATTCCCATTTTTGTGATTCAATTTTCTGGCAGTTATTATAGAGTAGATCCTGCAAATTCGTTTCAAATCTATACAAAGTATATCGACTACTGAACTGTAAATTTTTTGTTAGACCTGATAAATATTATCTTGTCCCCGTTCTGAATTTCTGTTCAGACCTTGACCTCGATTAACCCACCATACCTACCAGAAGAATGCCCTCCTTTAGAATCTATAGCTGTGTTCATTTACTACTACTTTATTAACACTCACTTATATAGTTTTTACCATAACGTTGAAAAAAAATATTTTCTTAGATGCCCTCAAGATCAGTTTTCTTAACGTCTCGTGCAATTCGAAGAAACCTCTGTGAAGTGTTTCTGCACCTGTGTCATCAAACTTGATGACCAGACGGGGAAAGAAAATAATTTTAAGTGGGGCAAAGTTGTTTCCCTTTCTCGTGATCTTCCTTAAATATTATCTCTACAAAAATAATTCTATTCACTTCATGAGAAGCCGATAACATTGCAGAACGAATACATATTTAATTGGTTAACAGACTTATTTATGTAAAGGAACTTAATTGGTAAATTACGACCAATTTGGAGAAGAAAATCATCTCACCTTCATACAAGCTGGTACAAAAATAAATATATCTTATATATGGGGTATACTAAGAAATTAACTGAAGCGGAATAACAGACTTTTTAAAATTTTCGCCAATATTTCATTTATTTATATTTTTCTACTTATTGAACGCCGACGGTGATTTCATAAAGATAAACTTTTGAAATGAAGAAATCTACTACAGAGAAACTATTGTTTAGCGGATGTGACGTCACCATGCACCAATCATAAACTGCCGTGTCAGCACACAGATATGAAGGGAAGGGAGTGAATTACTCTCAGTCTTCAACACACACAAAAGAAGCATCCTAGGTTGCACAATATTTATTTTAACTAATCCTTGGTTACGTGCTCTACCATCAGCATCCCCATTTCTAAGCCTTCTTGTGCTGTTGAAGGGCAGCTGCCATAAGATGAATGACCCATGGTAACTTTTTTTTAATAAGAATAATAATTCTTTACTTAATAATTCTGAATACTTGCAAAGAAAAGTAAACCAACCTTCCCTTACTGTATGTTATAAAAGTAATGTAATTAGTATATTAAAAATAATTTAATTTAAGTTTGTTTTTTATATTATGTGAATATACATTTAATAAGTATTTTACAGACATTTTAAAACATTTTGTTCTACTCAACGGCGTTTCAATACGTTTTTTGTACCATCATCAAGTTGTTTATTTCTACGGTTTACAGAATTACTTCTGTTACATATTTCTACTTAAAAAAACTCTTTGATATCATTTCTTTTAATTACAAAAATAAAAACTACAAAAATTTTCGTATGTGTTGTTAAGGACAAACAATATAATAATATATAACGAATAAAAATGTCAGTATAAGTTTATGTATTAGGAAGAACAACAATCTTCTTCGAGCTTAAATGTTGTAAGGAACAATAAACCTATATAATATTTAAAATCATCTAATAAATATGAACCTGATTTTTTTGGGGTTTGGTAATATTTGATTTTTAAATTGTATAATATGTTAAAGATGTTGAATCAATGAATTAAATCGAATATATTTACGACCATTTACAGACAATTTTTATTTTATTTTATTGAACTGACTGACGTTTCGTCAACACATTTGACACTTCCTCTGGTGGTTGCTCCGAATGCTAAATTTTGAGGAACAAACGGAAGGTAAATGTATAAAAATCTAAACTTGAATGCCCACGAGGGTAGCTTCAACCGAGGAAGCACCCCAAATGTGGTGACGAAATGTCGGTTAGATTAATTTAACGTAAACGTATTCTGATAAAACATACATTAATCGATTTATTATTAAATCGATGAGATATTTGTATTGTAATTAATTCTGTAACCGTCGAAACAAAAGTGTTCAAAAGTGGTCGAGTTGAGTAAAATATTTTAAATTGTTAGCAAATGCTCATTTAATTTTATCTCTTCTTGAAAAAGCAAAGACTATAGGGTTACTAACATGGTTTTTGATAATTTTTTTTATAAATGCCTTTTTGTCACGTAAAAATAATTAATTATTCGATGACTCCTTGAAATTTCACTTTTGTCTTCACTTCTGCGTTACTCTGTATTGTCACTGATCTTTGCATAACGCAGTGGAATAATTCTATATATCTTCCTTCTTTATGTTGCCACGTTCGTAAATTTTCAAATCCTCAACATTTACGGCATTTCCCCCCAGTTGTCTCATAAATCGTCGTACTTGCGCCAGTCCGTAGGAGGAAAGGTTGTACTGTACTGTGCTCTTGTCTCTCTCCCTAGAGCGACATTTGGTAGACGGAGCCCAATGACAGAAGCAGTGCAATGACCTAACATTGGCAGTGACGTCATCGCAGGTGGGGGAGGGGGAGAGACAGAGGGAAGGGAGACATCCGCGCCCATGACCAATTTTTATTGAGTGTGTTAATTAATAGTAATTGCCAAGGCGAGTCACCAAATATTCTTGTCTGTTGTAAGCAAGCTTTGATAACGTGAGACACGAGCTGCGTGCTAAACATTCCTCGACGCTTCTAATTAACGGAGGCGCAAAGGTCATGTAATCCTTCATTCAGCCTGGCAAATAAGTCAATCATCCGCGTGTAAATCCCTCGCTTGTTGACAGTTGGGACAGAGCCTTTCTCAGCTCCTGCTGTAGTAGAGTTAGCGGATTGTGTTACGCCGACATCCATCGTTTGTAAGCCTGGTAAAAGGACGTGCGTGGTCTCTGTAAACACGAGCGCCACCACAGTCCAAACAGCTGTCCGTCACAATCTCCCTCGGCGTTGGGTCCATTTCCTTATTTCTACGTCACACTGTGTTGTAAATGATAGGCGGTTTCATTTTCAAATTACTTACGCTTCAGGATATAATATAATAATTTTTATTTATAATAAAACACAAGGGGACCTTACTCGCCATTACTAACCAATGAATTGATTCAAGGAAACGATTTTAAAATATCGGGTTTAATTACTTATTTGGGTAACCACGTGCAGCAGATTTTCGTTCACTTGTCGAACCTGTTTTTAGGTTACTAGGCTACCGGAACTTCCTTCGGGTTGAATTGTAAATTTTCCCTCTGCCGGCGGAAAATGGGATGAATCTGGTACTGCTGGTGATTGAGGAAAACCCAGTATTTCCTCCCTGTTCCCTATGGCCTTGCTTGTTCTCAATATCTGCTCACTAAAGAGCAACAATTCACGCCTCACTTTCAACTGTTGTTGCACTCTCCAGTTTCCTCCTCCCTTTCACGGTCTTACCAAATGTCTTCCCTTTCATGCCCTGACCAATTCTCCTCCCTTCCACCTCGCCTTCTCAACGTCTTGAACAACTCTCCTCTTATGTCTCTTCGCCTTCTCAACCTCTTGCACAACTCTCTATCTCTACCTCCTCGACCACTCAACGTCTAAAACCATTCTGAATATTTTTCGGCTTCTCGCCTCCCAGCTAAACTCATATATGCCTTCTCCAAGGAAAAAACACTATCCCACGTGATGATTGTTTCACCAATCCTCACGAGTCATTCGTCCAGCGCGGGAAATTTTCCATGACAAAGGGAACGGTGTCGTTCAGAAATTTTGATTAGTGAATGTTTCCTCAACAAAACAAGCTTAACACTACAAATCTGCAAACAGGTACGTCTCCTGACCGGTAGCCTGGCGCCGGGAAATTCCACTTCTATCTGCCCACCGCCAGTAGGAATGTTCTTGCAAAACTTTTAGATCCTTTAAAATTCTTAATGTTTGAACAAAATAAGGGAGGAGTCCCACTGCGCTACAATGTACCTAACCATATAATCCCCAATACTTTTGCGTTTAATAAGATACAGAAGTTGAAAACTGATAGAAAATAAATAAATGATGACATAAAGACCTCACGACGTATTTGCATTATTCGTTCCTTTCTTTCACCAGGTGATTCTAAATCGGAAGAGCCGCTAAAACGGCCCAACTCCATATTCCATCTCTAAAGCTTTAAAATAATTAGTTTAACAAACCTATTGACAGACAAGAGTTTTTAAATTTATTCATACAGCCTTTTAAAAAAAAATATTTCTTGGGTTTAGTTAACTTCAAAAGGAATTTGAATACGTGTGTCTGTTCGAAAGTCTGTGAACCGGTCGGTAATTTAGTTCTAAATTGAAGATCAGTTTTTTTTTGATCTCTAAGTTTAAAATTTAGTTTAAAAACCTATTGACAGACAAAGTTTTAATTTATTCATACGGCCTTTATCTGTAGTCTCAAGGTTGAAGATTAGGTCTGTGAATCGTACATTTAGTTCTAGCAAGGTTGAAGATTAGTTTATCTTTTTTACTGTATAACTTATTTGCTACGGACATTGAAAAACGATATGCAAGGAGGAAGCACGACTAAGTTCGTCTTTAGCGATATTTAGACGGAGAAAACTTCACCTAACTGTTTCTCACTCTACTTTATTTTTAAGACAAATATTCATCAACGTCAAAAAAAATTAGAAAATTTAGCATTATTAAAGTCAACTTTAATTTAAAATTGTAATTTTTTTATAATTTATTTGCACTGGAGGAAGAATGGAAAATGCTTTGGTTGTTGTTGTGGTATTCAGTCCTAAGACTGGTCTGATGCAACTCTCCGTGCTAACCTATCTTGCGCAAGTCTTTTCATTACCGTATAACTACCCCATCATCCCTAATCTGCTTAGCGTATTCCATCCGTGACCTCCCTCTTCTGTTCTTACCCCATACACTTCCCTCTAATACTAATTTTACAAGACCTTCATGTCTCAAAATGTCTATTGGTCAACGTATTCGATATTGTTTGCTCTTCCCCTATTCTGTTTCGAACTTCCTCCTTAGCTATTCTACTCACTCACCTCATTCTCCTATAGCACTACATTTCAAAGGCTTATATTCTTTTTCTGTCTGCAACTCCTACTCATACGTTTCGCACCCACATAACGACACACTCCTTAACCAACATTTTTAGCAATGATTTCATAGGGAAATGCTAACAAACCTGTTACGACTGTAGTAAATTCGTGACAGTTTAATTGAATTTTCCGTCCATTCCGTTAATAACACGTCCTTTAGGAATATTTTTTGGCTATTGTAAATTTTCTTCATTAAAATGAATGTAATTACGATATATATTTTCAAATGAATGAAATTAGTTTGTTTACTTTATGGTAAGTATGGTCACGGAGACTGGGATTGAGGCTGCTGACCCCGTGTCAATCCATATTCCGAATGTTTCATGGAAGCTGATATAGTCAGCAGTCGACCTGATAGGCCTAAGTTCTCAATGGGATGCAGAGCCTGGGTAGAAGAAAAAGAAGACTTCAAAATTAAACGAAACCTGTTTGTAACTATGTCACGTATTTCAGTAGCTCCCGAATGACGAATGCACGATATCCGAGCATAATATGACGTAAAAGAATAGTTTGGAAACGACTTTATCACAAAGTTTCCGTCGACGCGAACACTCGAGCCAATTTTTTGTTTAATTTATGTTGTTTAAAGTCCCGTGGTCCTTGTTGGCGTCTGCTATCGTTTATATTAGTGGCGTTTCCCGGGTATTTATTTACATTAGTCCGGAAATGTATTAATTTCACAGTTACCGCCCTGGTCATCATATGACTTAACTGGAATCTTGGACCGTTAACCTGTTGATGGTTACACCCCCACCTATGCCGATACGGGATTAGCTCAGAGTTACGCTGGTTCGTACCCTAACCTAGTTAAAAAATCTCCCACTATATTAAATAATTACTGTAACTTAAGACAGTTTCAAAAAATCCCTCTGCAATTACAAAATGAAAAATAATTCCAGTACTTTAATGGTGTTAAAAAAATTCCCCAGTTGGAGTCAAGAATACACGCAATGCAGATGTAAGAAAAACATTCCTATTACCTAGATGTCGTTAAAAGTAATTCCGGTTCCTTAAGATTGTCCAAAACCACACGGTTCTTTAACAGAGTTATTTTAAGGAAGAGAATAATAAACCCGCTGCAGTAAGAGAGTCATGAATATTCCTGTCACCATAAGAAAATTAAAAATATATATCCAATGTTTTTATTTCTTAAGGTACATGACAATATTAATAAAATTTGTATTACTTCCATATTAGCATCCTTTACATATTACAACACTTAAGTTTCAGAATATCTTCATTTTAAAATATGTTCTATATACATGCATAGAGGATGTGAATTTAAATTATGCTCTTAATTGTGTAATAATAAGTGGTATATTTTACAGAATAAAACTTATCTATACCAATAAATAAAATTGGCGTGCCTGTCGTTCTGGAAGTTTGTCTCGATTAGGCTCCGAAACGGCTTAACGGATTTCAATAAAAATTTCAGGGATTGAAACAGAAATTTTTCGTGTCTGTTCCATTACGATATCTCGCAAAGTTCAGAAGATATTAATATAAATATTTATAAAGCTATTGAATTTCCGCGCTAAAGCCGACGTGAAAACCAACTGCGAGTTATAAAGTGCTATACTATTCATCGGACCTACTGTGTTGTTATAAGCGTAATTTTGGAAGCATGAGAGAGAGAGAAAGAGGGAGGGCTAGCATTCTCACTCCATATATTGTTGCAGTAGTATTTGCGCCGAAATTAACCTATTGTTGGCAGAGATCTAATTCCCTGAGAAATAATAAACTTCTTTGCATCGTCGATACTATTTATATGTGAATTGGTTTTATTTTTCGCGTCAGCTGAATTTTAATATTTAGTAATTGCTCATTCTTAAAAGTAAATTAAATAAATATATAATTGAAGTTTCTGTCTGTCTGGAAGTTCGTATCGAATCGTCTCCGTAACGTTCAAAACCAACTGCAAGTTGTAAGGTTTGCCCTGAAGCGATCATAAATAAATGATATCGTACATTCAATTAAATCAACTTTTTCAATATTCAGTAGCAGTTGTTTCGTTTTTAGGGCAAAATAAAAATAGCAATTTGTTCAAGTTATGCAGTTAATATACTATTAGAAATCTTAAGGAGGTTAAGGAACCACCGATCATCATCCAGCTTAATTCTTCTCTAATCCTATGTCGGCATATATGGGGGTGTACCCCATCAAAGGGTTAACGGTCCAAAAGTCCAGTCAAGTCATATGTGATAAATGTGAAATTGAAACACATTTCAGGGCTAATGTAAATGTATGATTTAAAAGCCACTCACCAAATTAGAAATACGAATTAGATCATTTATCATCATCTACAGCTTACTTCATTTTCACTTGGTTCTGGTAACGTAACCTCAAATTTTGGTTACAAATGGCCAACATTTATGTATTTTAATCATCAAAATCTCGTATTTCAATAAGACATTTAACATCAATATCTTTATAAATAAATGTTATGAAATAAATTCCAAACACAATTAACTTTATTCTCTGTAACACATTTTGGTGAACAGTGAAATATAACTTATAAAATGGTGGTAGCGTATCAGTTGATTTCATTTAATTATTAATAACACTATTCTAATAAACTTTCGTACGATTGCGCATTAGCATTTCACCATAAACATTCAAGCTTACATTTTTTTTAAATTTCCTGTTTAGTTTTTTTCAGTCATATTTCCATATTTTCTGGTGTTCGTATTGCGGAGTATATATTGGGTAAAATGCGTGGGTAGTCTCTCCTTGTGTACGATCTAGCAGGATGCAAAGCAACAGTCGCCATATTTGGTACAATTCAGTGTGTCGCGTTACCTTGTATTTACATCTCCGAATCCTTGGTGACGTCATAGACCTACGCGGACTCGCGCATTCGCATATTTTTAACAAAAATTTCTCGTGCCTTTACATGAAGGAAATTTTAGTTAATTAAATTACCTTCTCCATATTATTTTCCTCCGTATTTGTAGGAATACGTGTAGAAATTTTTGTCCGCATTTAAATAAAGAATTCTCAAACATAGAGCAGCCAAAAAATATTTAATTCCTTCAAACACGTAAAAAAATTCTTCTATTCCACTTCTGGGAACGTTTTTTTACTGTAGAAAATTTAATGTATGATCCACCATGTTTATACTGTTGAGTATTACTTTTAGGTTTGTGATGATGTAGTTTCTTAGTCCTGTTGGTTTCTACTGTATTACGTTCAAAGATATGTCCTCCTTGTTTTTCGTTATCGAATAGGATTTATATATTTTTATTTCGGCGAGTTTAATTTGTCATTCCTGTGCCCGTTCGTGGTCCCATGAGGACTTGGTTGCCTCGTCCGACATGCAGCGTTTATAACTGGATCCATGAGCACCTCAAGCAGATTTTAATTTTCTTTTGCGGGGTATAATTGGGTAAAATGCGTGAGTAGTCTCTTGTGTGAGACGTTGCAGGATGCAAAGCAACAGTCGCCATATTTGGTACAATTCAGTATGTCGTGTTACCTTGTATGTAGATATCCGAACCCTTGGTGAACGCCGCGCTCCATGCCAACAATTTATTATTTCATCCGTAAGTAAATTTGTCTTTTTCGCGAAAACCTTCCTTGCCTGTGCTATCCTACTCTTAATGTCTACTATACTTCTACCATCCCTAGTTATTACGCTTCCCAAGTAGCAGAATTCTTTAACTTCCTTCAAAATATCCCTTCTCAATATAACGCCCTTTGTCATTTCACTGTTTCCCATACTACACTCCATTACCTTGGTTTTCCCTCTATTAATCCTCATTTTAAACTCTTTCTCCAGGACTACGTTCATGCCATTTATTATGCTTTCCAAGTTTTCTTCTGTCTTCTCCATGCAGTATGATTCCTTTTCCATATTCCGTTTTAACTTTCTTCACCGGCTGTTCTATATATAAGTTAAACTGCATGGGAGACAGACTGCCTCGTTATCTTACTCCTTTCTAGGTTACTGCTTTCTTTTCTTGAACTTCAATTCTATTTACTGCTGTCGTCTGTAAAACTTTTTTCTCGATATTTTAATCCTGTCTTCTTGATAATTCTTAATAGTTTGTTCTAGTTAATATTATAAAATGCTTTTTCTAAATCTACAAATGCCATAAACGTAGGCCTGTTTTTTTTCTGATGCTGTCTTCTAAAGTAAGACGCAGAGTCACTATTGCTTTTCTTGTCCCCCTACATTCTTCCTAAAACCAAACTGATCTTCTCCTAAGTCGCATTCTATTTGACGTTCCATCCTCCTATATACTATTTTCGGAAACAGTTAATGCCCGACCTACCTGATGCAGTTTTTCTAGGTTTTTCCCTGCATCTCTTTAGGTGAAACAGTGGGTAGGATCCTTAAACCATAGCCAGGCCCTAGTTAACCCTTAGCTACCTTGCTCTACCTTTCGCACCCCCCATTTTAAATTCCCTTCCTATCCTATAAAAGGGGAGTTGCCTGTTTCAGGATTATCCTCATGTAGCCCTTTTACCCAAAAATAAGAGGGATTATCTTTGGGGTAGTAGGATAAGTATAGTTGCGTGGGATAAAGAATTGATTGATGAGTGAAAAACTTCACATAAGATCAATGTAATTTCTTTAAATGTAAAAAGCTTTCAATTAGCTGAGTCCAAGAAAATGAAATAAGTCAGTGAAAAAACGAGGAATAAATTAATCTATTAATGGTAGATATTGGTGGATTTAAATAATATTTCCAACTTATATTTACGTATGAGATGCCCCGATGTAGACAATGACGTCACTGTTGCTAGTAAGGTTGGCAAACTTTCCTTTGTAAACGTATAAATTAGTTGCTGGTCCCCAATGCATTGAACTAACACTGACTTAAGGATACAATTCAAGTGAATGTCATAACTGCTTTTATTGATATAAATACTACACAGCGAATAATTTAATAATTTGGAGTATCGTTTGTAAAAAGGAGCTGATACTGATGTTTACACTGGTCTAATTTATACAATAAATAAAACTGAAGTGTCTGTCTGTCTGACTGACTGTATGTTTGTCTCAAATAGGCTCCGAAACTGCTCAACGGATTTCAATGCAAATTTTAGGGATTGAAACAGGAATTTTCACATAAATTTTCGCGTGTCATTTCTATATCTTGCATAGTTCAGAAGATATTAATGTAAATATTTATAAATCCATTGAATTTCCGCCCGAAAGGGGTCTGTTCAAAACCAACTGCGAGTTATAAGTTTTGCCCTGAGGCGATAATAGATAAATAAATGATACCGTACTTTTTATGTATTCAATGAATTCAACGTTATCAAAATTCTGTACCTGTTGTTTCGTTTTTAGGACAAAATAAAAGAACTATTTCCGCACAAATGGGCATAGCTAGTAATAATTAGATGATTGAGACACACTAATGAGGTGTTCCGTAATGCGTACTTTGTCCAATGTATACAATAACATCATGTTGATAAGGTAAAATAAATTATTTAAGAATACCAGTGACTTATGGAATGTACTTTACTGTAATAACACTTGACGTAGTAAGTCACCTCTCAGTGACAACAGAAGTATGTCGTTGCGTTGTATGTCACGTGGAAGGTGACAAGGTAGATCGTGTCGAAACTCGACTGCTGTCAGTTAAGCATCATCAAAGGATCAGGTAAGATCTCTAGGGAATGGCAACGTCTTTAGTAAAAAAAACATGGTAGCGTAAATTTTCATTCTATCTGAAATATTATATTTTGCGAGTCGCAAGGAACACATGTGCAAGTTACTCCAAGGCGTCGACACTCTGACGGAGACTAGCCTGTAAGTCTAGTAGATAGCGAATACTCTTAAAATAAAGCGTGAGCGTGTCACTGGCACGTGCAGCGCGTATTTCTTCACTGGGCGAGCGTAATTCGTCGATGACGCAGCGGTGAAAGTGAAACAGGCAGACGAACGTGCGAAGTGCCAAGCGTGAATTCTCCTCCTCGTCCTCCTCCTCAAGGGATCTAGGCGACGGGAATAAAACACGCTCGCTGAAACGATTTATACGACTTGTTCCATCCACATTATTCTTCTCCCTCCTGTGTTTTGTTGCAGCGGGCTATTTTTAACGAGGTTCTAACAGCTCCTTTGACCTCCGTGAAAAGCTCCGGTAATGACCACTCCTCGTCGTGGCTGACGTCACGCCACGGCGTCGCTAAAGGGTGACACTTTGCGTGGGAGGAGCCATTAGATCCGCAGTTGCGGGCTCAATTTTCATCGACACGGCTCATCAGTCTTCCCATTTCATAACACGTGCCTTCGCAGAGCGCTCGTAACGGTTTCACATTAGTCACTAGCTTTTATGCTATCTTTTATTAACCTGATTCAGGTGGAAAGCTCTATTCAGACTACTTAAAAAAATTATTATTAATTATTTAGAGCATAACTGTTCTGTTTTTTAATAATACACATTTAAAATGAAAACAAAAAAACCGGCCTACATTCATGGCATTTGTAGATTTAGAAAAAGCGTTTGATAATCTGAACTTGAAAAGACTATTAAGGATTTTGAAGAGCACTGGAATAAAAATTGAGAAAAGAGACTAATACATAACCTCTACAGAAGACAGGCAGTAGTAATTAGAATAGAAGACCAAGAAAAAAAACTGTAATCAAGAAAGTAGTAAGACAAGGAAGTAGTCTGTCGCCCCATGCTGTTTAACTTATATATAGAACAGGCGATGAAGAACGTTAAAACGGAATAAGGAAAAGAAATGATACTGCAAGAAGAATAAATAAAAACCTTACGCTTTGCCGACGATATTGTAGTGTTAGGGCAATCAGAATAAGACTCGTAAATCGCAATAAATAGCATGAACGTGGTCCTGGAGAAAGAGTTCAATATGAGGATTAATAGAGGAAAAACCAAGGTAATGGAGTATAGTTTGGGAAACAATGGAATAACAAAGGGTGTTAAATTGGGAAGGGAAAATTTGAAGGAAATTAAGGAATTCTGCTACTGGGGAAGCGTAATAACGAGGATTACTAGAAGTATAGTAGACATAAAGAGTAAAATAGCACAGGCAAGGAAGGCTTTCGCGAAAAAGAGGGATTTACTTATGAGTAATTTAAGTGTGAATATTAGGAAATCGTTGCTAAAAATGTTTGTATGAAGCGTGGCGTTATATGGGTGCGAAACGTGGACGTTAGGAGTTGGGGAAAGGAAAAGAATAGAAGCCTTTGAACTGTGGTGCTATAGGCGAATGCTGACAATCAGAAGGGTGGATAGATTCACTAACGAGGAAGTTCTTAACAGAATAGGGGAAAAGCGAACAATATGGAGGACGTTGACTAAGAGAAGGGATAGATTAATTAGCCACGTTTTAAGACTCGAGGGTCTTGTAAAATTAGCAATAGAGCGAGGTGTGTGGGGTAAGAACAGAAGAGGGAGTCAATAATGGAATACGCTAAGTAAATTATGGAGGTTGTGGGTTGTGTTAGTTTTAAGAATATGTAAAGGCTTGCGAGGATAGGTTAGCATGGAGGGTTGCATAAGACCAGTCTTAGGACTGAATACCACAACAACAACAATTGTCCTATTTTCTAGTGCGTCTATGACAGGTCTTATCTTCTCAAATTCACAATATTGTTTTACAAAAATTCTATTATTTTTTACAGTAATACTAACTAACTAAAATAGTAGAGATAGGATTCAGGGGGGAAGAAATTGCTGTTAGGCTCTAATTTGTAGGGAGAGGGAAAGTATGGTAAGTAGTAACTGGTTCCTTCCTCTTTATACACTGTATGGGTTTCTACAAACTAAGGTTTTACAATTTTTATTTATTAATTATTTCTTTTCTTCGTTCTGCTATTTTTATTTATTTTTTACATCAAATTGGAATCACTTGCCTGCAGGGAGTCTGTAGAGCAGACTGTGTATTGTGCAGAACGCTCTTCCTACATAAGTTCTATCAGTAATACTGCGTTGATACGCAGGAGGTCAGCCTTCGCCCTATTCTTTTTTTTCCTGGGCATCCCTTTAGAAGCAAAAGACAGTTTTCGTTGTTTTACATCCTACTCCTTTCCTGTGCTCCACTTCTCTAGCACAGCTCTGGAATCCCGGTTTCCCTGATAATCCGACTAAATTAGCCTCTTTTAGGTCGTCTGTCCGACCGAGTGTGGTATGTTGAGATTCTAACAAGCTTTTTTTTTTATATACGACCTCATATGCGGTCTTGTTTGCGGTTCGATGGCAGGTAGCAGCGGTCTTTTAACACGATCCACGACAGATTTCGAACTATACTTTTTCCCCAATTATATCCTGCCATACAAATGTTAGGAAGTATCGAAAGGTTTTAAGAACCATAGGTTATATTTTTTAATCATTACTGCTGAAGTGCCCGGCTCTGCTCGTGTTCACGTAAATAATAAAGCAGGCATGTATTAAAAAATTATGTTTATTACGGCACTTGAGGGAACACTACAACCTATTTCTGTTGTCAAATCAACCCTGTTGAGTAAATGGCAAAAAAATCGTCAAAATAGTAGGATTTTTTTACAGAGAAGTGTCATTTTGATCAATTTCCGCTGGTCTGAGAATAAAAGCTCCTATGACCAAAATTGTAGAGAATCGAATTTCCAACCAATAATGTTTCCTCAGAATTTTTCTAACATCCGCAGTTTTCGAACTACAGGGGCCTAAAGTTTCAGGGGTTCAAATATTGATATTTCTATTGTGTTGTAGCTCATGATAGGGGAGGGGGAGGATTGGTCCACCTTGAAAATAAAGATATCTACTGATGGTCTCGGTGAGACAGAGAGAATAAGCCCTTACTCATTTCTTCAAGTTGAGGCGGAAAACCACCGAAATAACGCCTTCAAAAAGTTATAAAAAAATAGATTCGTTGACATTTTCACTTTTTTTCGTATTTATACAGTATTGTTGTTATTTAAGTTTATTTAATTTAATACTTCTACCAGTGATGATAATACTTTATTTGCCTTTACAAAATGAATTATTACTAAATATTAAAATTTACCTGACTCTAAAAAATAAAATTACTTTACGTATACACCGTATCGACTATCTAAAGAAGTTTATTTCTCAGTGAGTTAGCTCTATACCAACTATACTTTTTAAAAAATATTATTATTCATCAAGAATATAGGCAACACGCATTCGGTTTAGGAGATATCGATGCGTGTATGGGACCCGAAAAGTTTTGTATAAATTTTTTTTCAGATGTATAACTTCAGGGAATCGAACCCAGGACCTTGCGATATCCAGCCGCATGCTCTACAAACCGAGTTAATCCGAGTCGACGACCCAGGACCGACTTAACACTTCTCCATTCCCTAAACCTAAGCTAGGCTCACCTACCAATTCACTAATCACAATCCTCACGTCCTAATTCTAGGAAAAACGTGAAGAATGAACATTGCGTAAATTGATCGCAGGTGCATTGAATTCTAATCTAAGAAGACCAGGGTCCGGTTGACATTTTTCCATTCTTGTAAAATTTACTATATGCTTTACTGGGCTTCAATTGAGCTTTCCGACTAACTTAGGTTAAAATTAATGGTCGTGGACAGTTTCAGGCCGTAAGGAACACGTGTGCAAAATTTGGTCAAATTCGGACCTGCAGCTGGGAAGTACTTACTCAAGCACTGACAAAGGTTTTTAGATATATAGGTAATTTAATGATTTCTTGTAAATTTCAAAGAATAAATAATTCCAAATGAGAAATTCAAATAATTTATGACTCTGCACGTAATTAATACTTCTATATTAAAGCGTTGGCCACACTTGTTTTATAAAGTGAACCATAATTCAATATTTAAGCGTCAAATATTCTGCGTTCGCATGATTTTAAATTTGCGCGTTTTAAACAACTTGACATTACGCAAAAAAAATCGTGTTATTCAGAAGTGGACGGTTTGTGATTCTCGTTGAAAGATTAAGTTAATTATATTGTCACGGGTCGCTTGGCTAGTGAGAGGTACCAGGATCGTTACCTGGCGTCTCCACCAAACTGTCACGGGTCTCAGTTAATAATCGAACTAGCAGGTTTTATAAAAACACTTTTATTCACCTCGATACACTCGCACCGAATGCACACCGTAAACTGCCCCTCGCTCACAACATCAGCTACAATACAAAGTTCTTGTGGGTAAAGACATTTTTACTAATACATTTGTTAATGTCATTGAAATTATAATAAAACTAAAGTTACAAACAAAATAATAACAAATAATGTGGCAATATGAAGGGAGAATTTTTTTACTTCCTCGTCTTATATGGAGTATTTTTCACCGCGTGTATTCTTGGCTCCTTTACTGTCCCGGGAGGATTCTTATTATGTTTTATCCAGTTTTCTTCTCCTTCAGAGACAGGTGTCGAAACATGTGGTAATCCATTGCCACACTCTCTGTGTCGAGAGATGATTTTTTAAGTGTATGAAAAATTGTTATTGTGGTATTCAGTCCTATGAGTCGTCTGATGCATCCCTGCATGCGCCAGCCTTGACATTTCCGCATAACTACCACGTTCCTTATCGTCCCAAATCTGCTTCGCGAATTCCATCCTTCGATTCCCTCTTCTGTTCTTACCTCACATGCTTCCCTCTAATGCTAATTTTACAAGACCCTCATGTCTCAAAAGGTGGCCTATTAATCTATCTCTTCTCTTCGTCAACGTCCTCCATATTGTTCTAATGTTGCACAATCCTCTGTATATGATTTGTTGAAGGAGATGCGAGCGGAGATAACACGTTGGTTTTTTTTAATTAAATGTTTTTAGGATGACGGCAAAGTCCATCATGTCACGTGAATAGTCAATACTTAGAAGCAAGGTTTTAAACATGTGGAAAGTGTCGAGTAAGAGAGTGAGTTAAATACTTAATGCTGTGCAATTACTTAAAATTTTAGTTTACAGGAAACAATGCTAGCCATTTCCATTATTCTTCACCCGTTGCCGCCTGTAAAAGTCTCTTACCTTGAGAATTGCAAAGAGGCAATAAAATGTCCGACCGAGACATAAAGAATGTGTATTCACTCTACTCGAGGCTGGAAATTAATTTTAACTCAATAGTTTGTGTCCAGCAGCACGTTCGTGATCGTGAAGAGAGAAGACGTGAGTGAGTCATATATATATTACAGAAACATCTAAATAAAGGAATGATCAGATGAAGAGGAAGTAGAAATGCGCTCTTCAAGGTTCCCTCGGCTGTTGGTGACGGTCACGAGTTCCGTCAACACTCGTAAAATTAATTGGCCGAGTCATACAGAACATTACTCAGACACTTTACATTCAGGTCTCGCTGAGGTTATTCCGTGTGCCTTTAGAGGGATTGTCATTGAATCATAGCCTGCAGTGTCGAAATAAAGACGACCTTCGGTATCTGGGGATGAACCAAACAGTTGTGAGGCGAAATAATGAAGCAATCAGGCCTTGTCTGTACTTAAGTTCACGGTGGAACTTGAGAAATAATGGTAAGATTTGTCGCTATCGGAGATGTGCGGTAGGAGAAACCTGTCCCTGTCAGTGGGAACATCGGAAGATTACCTCCAATCGCCCCAGTTTAATGTTTCAGCATTCGAACAACACTCGATAAAGTAACACGGCAGTACACGATCGTATTTAACAAGGAAAAATTATTTTCGGGATTCGGAAAATTCGTGAAGAGCAGAGAAAAAGGTTACATAATTTAAGTTGACAGAACTCGGGGTTATTTTGGACAAGCAGTAGCCCATATGTGCGAGCAGGAATTGAAAATGCTCCTAGTTTTTGCGTAAACAGTTGGCAAGCATACTGATAGTAAACGTGTTGTTCAATCCAATTATTGGCTTTACAACCCTGGATGGGTTTTTGCCTTCTCAACAATATTATTCCATTCTGTCCTATCATTCTCCAGACGTCTCCATCCTCGTATTCCCACAGTCCTCATGGCCTCCTCAACTCCGTCTATCCATCGTAACCGAAGTCTTCCTCTTATTCTTCGTCCCTCGGGTTTCCACGTCATAATGTTCTTAGGTGTTCTGCTATCTCCCATCCTCGTCACATGTCCAAACCACGCGATTCTTCTACTCTTCACATACCTTGTGATATTTGCTTGATTAATTAGATTGTCCAGTTCATGGTTCATTTACTACCAACATTATTCCTTTTAGGGCCGTATAATCCTTCTCAAGATCCTTCGCTCAAAAGTACCAAACATCTTTTCGTCCATACTTGTCATAGTCCACATCTCGCATCCAACCGGTTGTGTAATGGTTTCATACATTATGAGCTTCGCGTTAGTATTTAATATTTTTGACCTCATTAGATTTTTATAAGTATCATAGCATCTTTTTCCATTTATTATTTGGGTTTTAATTTCGTTTCAGATTATATTTAAATTCTTTACTTGCTCAAAGATTATTTTGAAAATTTGGTAGTTTTGAAAATGTTTCTTGCCTTACGTACTTAAATATATTTTAGCTTTTTTACATTAATACGTAGGGATGACCATTGTTATCAGTTGTCAGTAATATTTCTGACATTTATTAAAATTGTGGGGAGGAAATAATTTTTTACCAAGAGCTTCATATGGTTACTTAAAATTTGGCACTTTTCAGGACTTTAAAATTTTTTTTCACCTAAACTACTTGGACAATTAGAAAACTAATACTTTCATTTGAAGGTATTGGCATGTAAAATATGTACAAAAAATGGAGACAATATCTTAGTATTTGTGACAGAAAATTTTTGGTACCAGAAATCATGAAGCTGAGAAAAACACATTTTTATGAAAAAAGTAATAATTTATTAATTTATAATCAAACATATTAATTAAAATTGTCCTTAAGCATATTCTACACCTTCTATCTTTTCTCTGGCAGCTTCTTTTTCAGTTTACTGAATTTATAGGCATATTAATATGAAAAAATTAAAAAATCGATTTTTCTAGATTTTGGCCAAATTTTCAGTCCCCATGTCCCTTAAGAGAAAATATAATATTGCACGTGAAGTCTTCCAAAAAATAATCTGTTAATAATAAGCTGAACTCATATTCAAAATACAGCAAGCCTTCGTTCATACATCATATTTTTTTCCATTTGATCGTTTAGAGTTCTCCAGTAATTTTTTCAAAATAATTTATATACTGCTAAACATTTCCAATAATTTCGCCATTAATGTTTGTAAAAGGATTCCTATTAGGGAGATAAGCAGCGCTCTCGATTTCCATACAATCATCGCCAGTGTTACCAACTTTCTCTCCTCCACTTGAATATTTTGTAGGTATAACTTTTTTTTCCATAAGTTGTAATATGATGTGACTGCTAGTCTCATCAGTATAAACGTTCACAGCCACTTTCACTACTGAAATTTATTAATATATATTTCACTCATTTTTTGGACCCTATATATTGAGAAATTGGTTACTAAAGACGTTGCCATTCCCTGGAGATCTTACCTGATCCTTTTCTGATGCTCAACTGACAGCAGTCGAGTTTCGACACGATCTGCCTTGTCACCTCCCACGTGACGTATGACCGTAACATATTACTGTTGTCACGTGAGAGGTGACTTACTATCGTCAAGTGTTATTATAGTAAAGTACCTTTCATAAGTCACTGGTATTCTTAAATAATTTATTTTACCTTATCAACATGATGTTATTGTATACATTGGACAAAGTACGCATTACGGAACACCTCATTAGTGTGTCTCAATCTTCTAATTATTACTAGCTATGCCGGCGACTTCGTTTTTGCGGAAATAGTTCTTTTATTTTGACGTAAAAACGAAACAACAGGTACAGAATTTTGATAACGTTGAATTAATTGAATACATAAAAAGTACAACTCGCAGTTGGTTTTGAACAGACCCCTTTCGGGCGGCAATTCAATGGATTTATAAATATTTACATTAATATCTTCTGAACTATGCAAGATATAGAAATGACACGCGAAAATTTATGTGAAAATTCCTATTTCAAACCCTAACATTTGCATTGAAATCCGTTGAGCAGTTTCGGAGCTTATTTGAGACAAACATTCAGACAGACAGACACTTCAGTTTTATTTATTGTATAGATTAGACCAGTGTAAACATCAGTATCAGCTCTTTTTTACAAACGATACTCCAAATTATTAAATTATTCGCTGTGTAGTATTTATATCAATAAAAGCAGTTATGACATTCACTTGAATTGTATCCTTAAGTCAGTGTTAGTTCAATGCATTGGGGACCAGCAACTAATTTATACGTTTACAAAGGAAAGTTTGCCAACCTTACTAGCAACAGTGACGTCATTGTCTACATCGGGGCATCTCATACGTAAATATAAGTTGGAAATATTATTTAAATCCACCAATATCTACCATTAATAGATTAATTTATTCCTCGTTTTTTCACTGACTTATTTCATTTTCTTGGACTCAGCTAATTGAAAACTTTTTATATTTAAAGAAATTACATTGATCTTATGTGAAGTTTTTCACTCATCAATCAATTCTTTATCCCACGCAACTATACTATCCCAATCCCTCTTATTTTTGGGTAAAAGGGCTACATGAGGATAATCCTGAACCAGGCATTAATAGCATAGGAAGGGAATTAAAAAGGGGGGATGCGGAAGGTAGAGCAAGGAAGTCAAGGGTTGACCAGGATCCCCGGGCTATATTTTATGGATCCTACCCGGTGTTTCGCCTAAAGAGATGCAGGGAAATCCCTAGAAAAACTGCATGAGGTAGGTCGGGCTATTGGGTACTATGCTCACTCCCTTACGAATGACAAGGGATGAGTTTGCTGTGGGCTTGCAGCATTCCCTTCTCCGTGTCTCCAACAGTCTCCAATAGGATCAGTAGACAACTCTTACAGTATGACTATGGACTACGTGCCCCGGAATTAAATCACGGCGCCTCTGCCACGTCACCTCTTCTCCTTACATAATCATTTACTTAAATCGATTGTTACAAACTTTAGACTCAAGCTTCCAAGAAAAATAAATTGTTTGAGTATACCAGCTTTTCTACTACAGTATTTATCCAGCAAAGGTCTGACCATTCTGATGTTATAGTGGGAACAGTATGTATCGGTGTTGGTTGTTGTGTGAACCGCAGTGTTGATAATTATTCCAGCTTTGACACTGAATATTCTAGCTGAGTCCAACCTTGGGCTTAAAATTAATTAGCGGTCGCATCTCGAATTCAGTTGGTGACCGGTAACAAAACACATGGCCACGAGAATTTGAGTCGGTCCATATTTTTGACCTTTCCGGAGAACGCGCTACTTACTGCTAAAGTTCACCGCACTACGGCGCCTGGGGAAAAATTTTCATTTTGCCGTTGAGGTCAATTCATTCCGTTCCTTCTCCTCACTCCTTCCCCTCTCCCCCACCCCCACACAGGGAGTGCGGTGTTAACCTTTTAGCTATATACGTTTATATTTTTTCTCCCCTCTCTGTTCTCCGTCTTTTTTCTCGGGGAGGCGTCGGTTGTTTCGAATGTAGGTTAATGCCGTCATGATGTGTGAATCACATATTGTTCCTCGGCTTGCACGCTAATACACACGGTTAATTGTGTCTACCTTCACGTATAGATGTATAATAATTTCGCTGTGCGAATAATTTGTAAGGCGTGTATTTAATCTGAAAAATGGACAATTTTCCCTTTTCTTGTTTTACATACACCAAAATTTCTAAAACCTTTACCGATGAAGTACCAAAGACAAGACCAAAGCTTGAATCAATATTCTATTCCTTTTATAAATTGATCGTTCTTTATTTATTTAATAATTTTTTGTACTTGAGGTTCAAATTATTACTTGACACGGGTTAAAAACCCTGTGCTGTTTCAATACATACATATTAAATTATTTTATGTAAAAAAAGATTAAAGACAAGAGACACAGGACTGTCTAACGAACTGTCACTCAAACGAACTGAATTTTTAGGAGATTACATGTTCGAGTACAGATAAAAATCGATTTAGATTTCAGATCACTGATGAGACTTTTAGGTTTCCAGCTTTTAAGTGGGACTTTGAACTTATGGGAATTTTTTCCCTTCTAAAAATAGATATAATAAACATGACATGTAATGCAATTATATTAAAATTTATTATAAAACATTACTTGCAATTTATGTCATGAGATATAAACGACTAAATGCTTGAAGGTATTCAACGGAAAATTTATTACATCGAATGAATAAAATAGTTTATAATACTAATAATAAAATAAATCATAAATTTTATTTGAAATAAAAAAGACGACTAATAAATTGTCAGAGAGATGGGAAAAATGTATAGCTAACGTTGGACAATATTTCGAATAAAATACGTTCCATCATTTTCATACAATGAACTTGTGTTTTGTATACAAGAGAAAACCTGTTTCATGTTTACACACCTGGTAAGATAAGATTTCCAGTTAAAGGGAATTTTTGCCAATTTAGAAAAATGGTCATACTATCATTTTTAAACATTTTCGTGATTAGATTTAGATTTATTGTTGTTTCCATTAATCCTCGATTGAGGAAATAGGATACGTCATACATTAAAAATTAAAAATGAACAAAATAAAGTACATAAATAAAGACAAATAAAGTTAAAATAAATTAGTAAAAGAAAGTGTATATAGACAAAAGTCAATATAAACACAACACGGACACACACTGGGAAATACAAACAAGCACACACTGAGGAACACGCAATGGAGTTTTAACTACTTGGACCAGGAAACTGTCCTTCCCTCTGTCGTAGCTCCAGGCAATACATGAAACAAACAAACAAAAGAGCAGAAAAAACTGAATAGAAATTTTAAGATATGTTATGTGCTATTTTATAAGGCAGCTCATTCAACGCTTTTTGCAGGAACCTTGATTTAAATACTAGAAGTACGATTAAGAAAATCCTGTACCGAGTAAAACGCGCCATTTAAAAGAATAGTTTTACTCTGCTTCACGAAGCTTTTGTAGGTACTATTTTTAACCTCTGGCGGAAGGAAGGCTGTTGTATAAAATTATCCCGGTATTGTGAATACTTTTCTGGTGTAGAGCAAGGCGATGCTTGTCCGACCTTAGAGCTGAACGATTTCTAGTCGCGTATTCATGAAACTCGCCATTTGTTTGAAACAAATTAGTGTTTCGCTTTACAAACTTTAATATTTCATAAATATATACGCTTGGTAAAGTAAGTATTTGAAAACTTTTGAAGAAAGGTTTGCAACTCGATCTAGAATTCGTGCTAGAAAGTATCCTAATTGCACGCTTTTGCAATTCGTGGGGTGCATAATTGGATCATTAATAACAAAATCATTTCTTAAATGGTTCATCTTATTAAATAATAGAGGCTAGATTATCATCTTCCTTGGCTCTGCAGCCCATTGAGGACCAGGGCCTAACAGAGTCAACTGCGGACTGTCATCTTTCCGAATTTGGAGTGGCACGTGGTCAGCGCAGCATCGATTGTCCAGCAGTCTTAATCCCAGTCTCCGTGACCATGACGTCACAAAACTCTAAACCCAAGCCAAGGAATCGAAACCCGGGCAGCGACGCTAGCCACTAGACTACTGGAGGTCTATTTAACAATAGAATAATAAATCTCCATCTGATAACTGATTGGTTAGTAAAATATGCAAAGAAAGTTTCGTTATATATTGAAATTTATTCGGAAGCTAATTATCGTTATTTATTGTAAACGTGGCTGTCTAAAAAATATGAGGACCGAGATTTGTTTTCTTTGCTGTCATTTCTTAACTCGTTATTTTAATATCACATTAACTGTAATATTTCATCTGTTAACTGCACGGACAGTTGCTTCTCGTTAATCATTTCAGGCTCTTAGTTTAGGAGCAGCAGCAGCAGCGTTGCACTCATTTCTTTCGACGGTTGCGTGCCGCTTCAATTGTTCTCTCTCTCCCTCTCTCAAGTAGCCTTGGCACGAAGCATTCATAGAGAATCTTGGCCGTAGTGTGGAAAGCGGAGGCTTGTCGTGAAGCCAGAAATGGGGGCGTGTCGCGACTATGAGATCAGCGTCCGTGATGAAGCGGAAACCGTGCCCAATCCGCACGTGGAAAATGTACTACACTAGAGTTACTTCATTACACTCCTTCCTAAATAGGACCGTAAAAGACTGGAAATATTTGCCTGCAAGTCTACTAGTGACTTTTCCGAAGAGTGTAAAATTATTTAGGGACAGAATTAGGGACATGGTTCAACTTAATTTATTCAGGCTTAAAATTAGTGTTAAAGTATTTGTATATTCAATGTTTATATTAGTATTTTTTTCACATTTATATTCCTTATCGGAATGTTAAATGTATGTTGCCACCACCAGGGCTCAGCCCATTGTAACGAAATAAATCTATTGTAGCGGATCCGTCGTTCCTCCGTATTCGAGGATTTCTTAATTCCTTTTGGGCGCCAGGTATTTTTCATAAAAACACCAAAAATTGATTTTAATAGTTTTAATTTCAATCAGAGCATGAAAAAAATATATCTGCAGGGCGTGGTCATTCTCTCGTCGTCCCGCCGACACAACCTGCTTCTCCCATCACCCCATGACGACTCTCCGTCTCGCCAGACCACATTGTTGGCCCAAGTTGCGTCAGTTCCTCAACAATTGCAACTCGCAAGTTGGCCTGCATTGTTAAGTGTAACTTTTCATGTTACTTTTTTAGGCTTTAATAACTTTTATTGTCTTGACTACCTCTGTGCCAGAAGACTGGGGCTGATAGATGCGAACAACGCGATAAATAATTTAACGAAAATAGTATATAGGAGGATGGAACGTCATATAGTATGCGATATAGGAGATCAGTTTGGGTTTAAGAAGACTGTAGGGACAGGAGAATCGATATTGAGTCTGCGACAGAATAATAAAAGAGGTCTTCGTTCACGTCGTTTATATATTTAGAAAAATCCTTTCGTAATACAAACACGACCAAGGTTTTTGAAAATGACAGGAATAAAATATCGAGAAAGAATAGTTTCCTCTACAGATGGCAGTCAGCAGCAATTAAGATTGAATGGAACGAAAAAAGCAGAGATTAAGGAAGGAGTAAAATAAGGATGCAGTCTGTCGCCCATTCTCTTTATAACTTATATATATGGCACAGGCAACGAAGAAAGTTAAAAATAAATATGGAAAACGAATCATACTGCAAGGAGAAGACAAAAAAACCTACGATTTGCTGATGTTGTAGTGTTAGGGAACTTGAAATAGAAGACTTGGAAATCATAATAAATGGCATTAACGTGGTCCTAGAAAAAGAATACATCATGAGAAAGAATAGAGGAGAAACTAAGGTGATAGAGTGTAGTATGGGAAACAGTGGAATAACAAATGGTATTAGATTGGGAAGGGATATTTCGAACGAAGTTAAGGTCTTCTGCCTACTGTGAAGCAAATAACTTGAGTTAGGATAGCCAGGTAAGGAAAGGAATGTTACTTGACGATTAAATATAAGTTGAATGGTAGGAATATCCATTGCTAAATTGTTCGTATGGTGACGTGGCGTTATATGGGTGCAAAAACGTCACGTAATTTTTGGACGGGGCCTTCTGTAATGCATGTTATACTTTCTCTTTTAACCTTTTTTTATACAAGTTGCAGGAAAGGAAAGGAATAGGATAGCCTTGAACTGTGATGGCTATAGGTGAATGAACGGTTAACTTGATTAAAGTCATCACTCAAGAGGTCTATGCAGAATTAGAGAAGAGAAAAATACGGGAAACGTTGATAGAGAAGGGATACTAGATTATTAGGCCCCAAGTTTTGAGACACGAGGGTCTTGTAATATTAGCATTAGTTGGGACGTGAGCTGAAGTGGGAGAAAACTACCGCAGCGCCTTCCTTTGAAAGTGCGAAAACAACCACTCTATTAAAAACGTCATTGTGTTTCTTATCCCCTGCGAGAAAATGCGACAGCCATCAAACTGATATATTTCGGGAGGGGGGGGGGGTTACCCATTATTAATATAATATTGAAACCTCTGAACCGTGGGATATACACGAGCGTTTTCTGCGCAATCTTTTTCGAGTGACGTGAAAAGGAAATTATTGTCGGGGCTGAAACTCTGAAATGTATACGCAATATGATTTCGGTTTTCCCCCCGAATTTCTTTTTTTGAGAGGTCATTTCCTTTTATATGATATGTGGTGTATGTTTAGCTATGAAATAAATTTCCCTTGAGACCTTAAGGAAGCTCACCTCGTGTTTCGCACTAATTACGAGGAAGCAGATAAGCTGAAAAAAAATGGAAGTCTTTCCCATTAGGCTCTTTAATTATTCTACTCTGGCTTATTAATTAAAAACAAATAAAATAAACATGATTTGCATTGATCAACAGGGCAATATTTCCTTTCAAGTTTTATTACGAGTATATGAATGTGGAAATTGAAAGTATTTATTACGTTTCCTGGTCAGACGCGTCGAAAAGACGATACAAAATGCTTTTATTTGAGGAATTAATTTTTTTAACGTGGTATGAAGGAGCATGTGACAGATTTTAATAGTATTGGACAGTAGTGGGCTAATAATACGCTAAATTTTCATTATTAAAATATTGTATATTTTTAACACTTTACGTTTGCAAATATTCTCATTATTTAAGAAAAATCCGTTCTCATTAAATAAATAAAGAATATTATACACGCAAAAGATGACAAATACAATGAGACCTCCCGTACTATATTCGGTAACGTGATCTAATAAATAAGAAATGTCATATAATTGTTGTTTAATATAAACCATAATGAAATGAAAATACATAAAGAATCATAAATTTTACTGGCACCATTATTAAAGCAAAATAACATCGGAAAATTACAGTGGGGTAATGGAAATTTTTAGTTTCGTTGCATAATAGCAAATTTTTGTAGCAGGAAGTTTATATAATTTTTATCTTAGCTTTGATTGCACTGCACTGTATCATGACCGTGGAAATACCTTTGTCCTCTTCTAATTATCACATCACTTCCTCAAAAGAAAATAATCACTCTATTCTGCTTTTATGAACCCTTTAACACTTCACTTTCTTGTAATCTCATCGCATCAGCAGAAAACTTTAACCTTAAAATATCCGTCCGTTCAAGACGGTTTCTCACCCGCAAAAGTGACACGCATCTGTATTTAAAAAGCTTTGACAGCTTTCCACTCTCTCTCTCTAACTCTCCGGACAATAGTTCTCGCGCAATACATTATGTCCTTATTAACAATAAAATCTAATGTAAGGAAGTGGAAATGCTTCAAATGAAGCTCAGTAAAGCATATAGCGAACCCAGGACCTCCCGATATCCAGCCGAGTGCGAGTCGACGTCTGAGGGCCGATTCAACATTGAGTCCCTGGTCCGGATGACATTTTTTCATTATTGTCTTTCTTCTAAAATTATCTATATGCTTTACTGAGCTTCATTTGAAGCATTTCCACTTCCTTAGACTAGAACTCAGTGCACCTATGATCCATTTAGGCAAATGTCCGTTCATCATGTATTTCCTATAATTAGGGTGTGAAGAGTGTGATTAGTGAATTGGTAGGTGAGCCTAGCATGGGTTTACTGGAATGGAGAGATATTCAATCGGTCCTTGGACGTCGACTCGGATTAGCTCAGTTGGTAGAGCGCCCGGCTGGATATCGGGAGGTCCTGGACTCGAGTCCCTGGTCCGGTTCACATTTTTCCTATGGACCAATCACCTCATATTCATCTGCAATGAAAATCGTAGAGAAAAACAACAAGAATATTTTTTTTTGGTTAACAGGCTACATGAGGGTGATCCTGAAACAGGCAACTCCCCTTTAATAGCATAGGAAGGGAATTGAAAAGGGGGGGATGCGGAAGGTAGAGCAAGGTAGCCAAGGGTTAACTAGGGTCCCCGGGCTATGGTTTAAGGATCCTACCCGGTGTTTCACCTAAAGAGATGCAGGGAAAACCCTAGAAAACCTTCATCAGGTAGGTCGGGCATTGGGTACTATTCTCACGCCCTTCCGAATGACGGGAGACGAGTCTGCTGTGGGGTCGCAGCATTCCCTTCCCCGTGTCTCCACCAGTTTCAGGATATAGTCAATTTTGTAGAAAGATAGGAATGGAAAAATGTCGACCGGACCAGGGACACGATCCCAGAGTCCGGTCGACATTTTTCCATTATTGTCTTTCTACAAAATATATATGCTTTACTGAGCAAGTGAAATCACTTCAAATGAAGCTCAGTAAAGCATATAGTCAATTTTGTAGAAAGATAGGAATGGAAAAATGTCGACCGGACCAGGGACACGAAGTATTTCCACTTCCTTAGAGTGGAATTCAATTTGCGCAATGTCCATTCTTCACGTATTTCCTAGAATTAGGGTGTGAAGATTGTGATTAGTGAATTGGTAGGTGAGACCTAGCTTAGGTTTACGGGAATGGAGAGATGTTGAATCGGTCCTTGGACGTCGACTCGGATTAGCTCAGTTGGTAAAGCCCCCGGCTAGAAATCGGGAGGTCCTGGGTTCTTGTCCCTGGTCCGCTCGCCATTTTTCCATTCCTATCTTTCTGCAAAATTTAAATTATTTTATTTTGGCTAGCTTCCACCATTAATAACAATTTTATACATTATTATAGCAATGACGTATTGTATAATTTATTTACAAATTTTATTTATACCGACTTGAGTAGATGAAAAATCAAAAGAACGCCATTTTTTTATTTTTTCAATAATATCAATGTATGATGCGTTTCTTCTGATACCATATAATTTTTAGTTTAATCCACAAATATATTATTATCTACTAACCCAAACGCTTTTCACAAATCTGCGAATATTACAGTAATAATTTAATTGTATTATCTTAAAGCGATTTTTTACAACTTAAATTTAAAAACATTCGATTTAATAATTCAACAATTTACATTGAGATTGTAAATGTTAGCGCAGCTGCATCCGAACAGTGCATTCATTTTCGTGATATTGCTATGTCTACGTGTTAAATGGTTTTGTCGAGAGACAATTATGGAGAAATTCAGATTTCATTGAATTAATGCGATACATTATAGAAAACGTTAAAGGGAAAGTATAAACGTATATAAAATTTGTGGGTCAAGAATATGTAATGGGGGTTTTGGCTGTTCCGCGACTCGTTGTATTAACTGAAATTTTGAAAGGGTATTTAAACCTTACTGAGTGCAAGAAGGAACGGCTATTAATGATGTCCTGATTTGTCCCTTGGCAAACGTTTGGCACAATGCAATCCCTTGAATGAATGAATGAATGAATTTATTAATACTGCAATTGAGTAGCACTCGGTGGCAGTTACGAAAAATAAACTTAAAAATAAAATATGTTATAGATAATAATTACACTAATATAATATAAATTAAATTAAATTCTAACAAAAAAGAAAAAAAAGTACCCATTATTCATATATTGTTTCGTCGCACTACACTACACTTCACTACACTTGCACTTCACTACACTTCCTAATTCTTCCCTGAAACACGTTACTATTGGCAGGGAATGTTTCGAAAACTTCTGCAGATAAATTGTTCCAATCCCTTACAGTCCGATTTAAAAATGAAAATTTCCCAACATCAGTTTTAAAGCTACACTGCCGCCCAATTTTACAATGATGATCCCCTCTACTGAAATAATTTACTTCTAAAAACTTTGATGCAATATCTTCCCAGGATTGTTGGCGCACGCTTTAAAAAGAGCCCCGAGACGTAAATTTTGTCGTCGTTTTTCTAACATATCCCACCCTAATTGACGAACCTTCTCGTTTCCGTGACCAGGACACCGCCTCTGTACCCTTTCCAGTGCCTCGACCTGATATTTTCGGAACGGATCCCAACAAATTTTAATTTTTGATAGAGTGATTTCCCTGTTTCTTGTACAAATCCCGTACATGGCGCTCGTAATCGTTTTGAACGAAGCGCTAGTAAGCCTAAGTGTGATGACACTTGTTAGAGCTGTGAGTTGGTGTTTTCCAGGTGTGCCTGACGCGGCGCACACTCTGAGGAGGGAACGAGCTGCCCGGAAGCGCGTGATGGCCGTCGCCGTGGTGGGCTGGTTGCTGGCTGTGGCCCTCGGGGTGCTGCTGCTGGTGCTGTACCTCACGCAACCCTCCGCCGCCGCCGCCCACAGTGGCCCGGAGAAGACCAAGGCGTCGTCGGAGGCGGCGTCGGGGACCACCGCGTCTGGGGCGTCGCGAGGCCCTCACGAGCACGTGGACGAAGACGCGGACCTGGTCGTACCCTGGAGACTCCCCACGAGTCTGCACCCGACACAGTACAAGTACGTACACCACCGTCCGTTGTGGCTGACACACACCTCAGATAAGACCTGAAACCAAGGTGCGGCGATTGGCAGTAGCAGCAGCCTGAGTACCATCTTCAGCGCGTCCAGACACTAGGCCAGGAGACCATCGCAGCAGATGGCAGTTATGTTTTGCAGACGTATTCTCCAGATCCTCTCGTTTCGTCGAAGATTATGGTTACCGATGCGGCAGGATTCACAAGAGATGACGTTGTGAACTTCGATAACCAGCATGTGATGGCTGATGAAAATCGCTACTCAGTTGCTGGAAGGGTACATCAACATCATTTCCCCATCAGGGTTCTCGGTTATATGCGGCCATAAAGATGTAATGGCGCTCATTATCATCAATTTATTGTTAATATATAACCTATTCTGGTGGAGGATGTCAGCAAAGACGTCTGATGTGGATTATACTCCTCCTTTAACAAGTGACGTCAAGTTGAAACTCTCCCATCAACAAGTGTACAGATCACAGAAAGTGTGCCCATATTTATTGGACTTCTTCTTTTGGTGGTTACTAACACCTCTCAAAATAGTCGTCAATTTCTTAAAAATATTGTATAACAGTATCAACAATATTTACAAATATTCACACCCTCCTTCTAATACGTAATCAAAATATAAATTTCTTGGTCTCTCATGAAACAGCCTAAAAAATACTGAATTCAAAACAAGATGGATTTGACAAAGTCTCGCAAACGCTGCAGGCGGTGTAGGTGTCAAGACTCGGGAATGGAATAGGAAAGTGACGTCATCCGTTGACGTCATACCGTCAACCGCACGAGACAAACCTTGTCGTAATATGAAACAGTTCCAAGTAGTATAATAAATATAGTAGACATAATATAGGACCAGTAAAGTTATAGATGCTTAAATAAAACTTCGTCAGCTACTGTTACAATTTTTGGTTGTGTCTATTACACTTTAAACTGATGAAAAAACAAATTAAAGCATTACTTCAATTTCATCCACTCACAGTGTATGACAATGAAGCAAAATCTAGATTAAGGTAAACGCAAACCTTTACACTGCCGTCAATGGTTGATCATAAATTAATGTTCAAAGCCTGCAGCGAAAGGTGTTCATTATAACCAGATGAGAGAACATATATTATTTTGCGACACAGTCTCAATATCGGTCTAGACTTGTGTCGTTTCTTGGGCTTGAGTTAGAATGTTCTCTCCTGGTAAATATCCTGTTCTTGCGTGTTGAGCAAAAATGTAAATGAAACTTCATCTGTTAAATTCTTAGGTCTCTTAGTAAATAATAAATTAAATTGGACTGATCAGATTAATCAATTACTTAAGAAACTCAGCTCAGCTACATGTGATGCTGTAAGAGCAATGTCCACCTTCAGTGATTTAAAAACAAGAAAATTAATATACTTTGCATATTTTCATTCCATTTTATCATATGGTATTATATTTTGGGGCAACTCAGTAGGCATAGATAAGATTTTTATTAGTCAAAAACGTGTTATTAGAGCAATATGTGAGGCAGGTTTCCTCACGAACTTCTTGCAGAACTCTGTTCAAAAAGTTAGGCATTTTCACTTTAACGTGCCAATACATTTATTCATTGATGTTATTTGTAATCACAAATAGGCACTTATTTTTGAATAATACTGATATTCATCCCTTCAATACAAGGAACAAAAATAATCTGTATAAAAAATGTAAAACATTGTCAATTGCACAGAAAGGTGTGCATTATTCAGGGATATCCATCTTCAACAGAATTAAACAGTTGTCCGATAATCAAGGTAAATTTAACACTGAATTACGCTCATTTTTGCTTAGCCACTCCTTCTATTCAATAAAGGAATTTATAGAAGAATCGGAGAAGAGTAATTTATAATAGTTTATAATACAAAAATTTGTTATAAGTATATTTATCTTTTATACAATAAAATAATGTAATAAATGTACACCCTGACCCATTCCACATCCTTGAAGCTTAGCTTCTTTACAGGATCTACGGAATATGATTATTATTATGAGCGCAGTGTTTCACCTCGACCTCCTAGGTTCTTCCTCAAGTGAGGAAAAAGGTGAAAGTCGCTCAGGTTGCAGAGATGTGAAAACAGTTGTGCTGGTCTTCTGAGCTGTATGAGGTCGCGCGGTGTCGTGAAGGAGGATGACAGTCCTGGACATTTCCCGTTGAATAACCCCATGAGCTTCTCCTTGTATTGGCTGGACGCTTTCGTGGAATTCTTCGGGCATTCACTTTTCGGTGCTGCAGAATGTCGCGAAAAATGTGACGGACGCATGCGATCAACATACTCAATTGTGATCCCCCTCTTGTCCTGAATAATAGCGAACTCAATGTTACCCTTTCTGACATTTGCGATATTTGTGCTGTACAAACCAAGCCACATTCCCAACATGTCATAGACAGTTTTGCAATTTATCTCTATTTCCACGTCAATTATTTACTGTGATGAGTGTTATATATATATCATTTCATTTTATTTACTTTTTACAGATTATGGATAAAACCTCACCTCAATCCAGCGGCCAATTGGTCCGTTGAAGGAATGATAAGTGTGATGCTGAACTGTTCTGAAGACACTAACGTTGTAACTTTCAACGCTAAAGACCTCATAATAGAAGAATCCAGTCTGACAGTTATGTATGTAACACAAGCTATTCTTACTTAGACCATCTGTGCTTATTGATTTATTAGCAAATATCAAAGGGGCTTTCATAAATGTTGAGTCTTTGAAACGAGGCGCCAAATGGATATATATTTCAATGTATGTGAGTGAAAGATTTTTATTTTATTAGGTTATTTAGTAGCATAATATATAGAAATTTAAGTTAAATATTTTAATATCTTCTTTTTGGTAAAATTTTGAATCTATATAATGTATGTATTGTTTGTTTGTGTATTTCTATATTGTGACCTGGATTTTATAATTTTATAAATATATTAAAAAATTAGAGTTATATTTAAATGGTTGGGCGTCAATAAATCTCAACTTTGAAATTTAAACAGTTTTATGTTAGCAAAAGTAAAAGAGTCAACAATATTTAAATTTAATTAATTTTATTTGCCTAGCTGAACCCTAACCAAAGAAATGATATTGCATGAGACTTTAATCAAATTCAATCTACTGTTACTCAGGCCTGTATGACGTGTTTATACGCATAGCAGAGCGAGAGATTCTTGGCCTTTGGTCCTTACTTTACATACACCCTCTCTTAGTTTCCTCGTTGACAGACAGTCCTGGATCTAAGGCAAAGGCAGCTTTCGGGTCAGCATAGAAGCGGCAGGACTGTATTGGGTGTTTTGCTCGCAACCGATCGCCTGTCCTCTCCGACTCGAAGCCAGCCAGTGTTACTTTCCGTTTCCTCGTGCTGAACTCTCGTCTCCAACTCTATTTTCCGAATGCCATTTTCAAGGTTCTCTCCACCTCGAACTAGCCTCTCCTGAAACGTGATTTTCCCCAGGTTTGGCGTCCCTACCCTTCCTCTCCAAGAATTGTGAATTTGGGAGGAGCCACCCTAGCAATCTTTCGGCGAGCCGCAAATAGATTTAGATTTATTGTTGTTTCCATTAATCCTCGAATGAGGAAATAGGATACGTCATACATTAAAAATTAAAGTACATAAATAAAGACAAATAATCTTAAAATAAATTAATAAAAGGAAATGTATATAGACAAAAGTCAATATAAACACAACACGGACACACACTGGGAAACACAAACAAGCACACACTGAGGAACACGCAATGGAGTTTTAACTACTTGGACCAGGAAACTGTCCTTCCCTCTGTCGTAGCTCCAGGCAATACATGAAACAAACAAACAAAAGAGCAGAAAAAACTGAATATAAATTTTAAAGATATGTGGTGTGTGCTATTTTACAAGTTGGCAGCAGCTTCTTCAACGCTTTTTGCAGGAACCTTGATTTAAATACTAGAAGGACGATTAAGAAAATCCTGTACCGAGTAAAACGCGCCATTTAAAAGAATAGTTTTACTCTGCTTCACGAAGCTTTTGTAGGTACTATTTTTAACCTCTGGCGGAAGGCTGTTGTATCCCGGTATTGTGAATACTTTTCTGGTGTAGAGCAAGGCGATGCTTGTCCGACCTTAGAGCTGAACGATTTCTGGTCGCGTATTCATGAAACTCGCCATTTGTTTGAAACAAATTAGTGTTCCGCTTTACAACCTTTAATATTTCATAAATATATACGCTTGGTAAAGTAAGTATTTGCAAACTTTTGAATAAATGTATACCTTTCAGGCAAAGACTGCGCATGTCAGGCTTCAAGTTATATGGCTGATTTTTTTGCAGGGGATTTTTTTCTCGGAAGGCTGCCTTGCGAATACCTCAAGAACTGTTCTCTACGGATTTTTGTACAAAATGCTTAACATTGTAAAATTAATTTATATGAATAAAACAAAATTTATGACGAAATTTTATACGCGTCACAATGTCTTCATAGAAACTTAAAACGTAGGGATAAATTGCAGCTAAACTGGCTACACATATTCTTAGAAGTCCGGGGAAAAGAAAACTGTGGAGGTGTGATACTCCTGACATAGACGTAGATGGAATTTCAGTTAATAATATGCAATGTCTGTCAAAAACGTCTGCTTGCTCAGGTGTATGACGTCACCGAGCTGTGAGGGAGGCAGAGCATACGAGGAATTCCGTCATCTTGAATGTCGCGCGATAGAGATGGTGACATGTTTATTTATTTTCTGAAAGACCTTACTGAGGAGATTTACCGTCTCATTAATTTTTGGACAACGCCGGGCATACAGCTAGTTTTTTTAAACGTTGTAACTTTTCTCTGAACGTTTATAATTGCACACAACGCCATAGCGGCAATTAGTGTAAGCTGTATTTTTTTATCCCAACATTAGTCACTCTTTCGTTGTCCTGATGTTGTTGCTAACACAAGATTCCGTTGTTGTTGTTGTTAGCTGTTACATTAAGCGGTTGCTTTTCTGAGCTCGGCGGTCAGAATAGCGTTAAAGGGAACGGTTAACGGACCAACGTTACAGTCGTAATGTCTCTTTTTACTCTGCGGCTCATAATACTACCTCATCCTTCTACTACATCCATCTCCAACTAACTGTCTGCAGTTACTCTGGAATTACTGCGCCTCAACTCCCTCCAACTACTTCCCGCTGCTCCTCTACTTGCCCGATCTGACTTGTTTAAAAATAACAAATAAACATTAAGAAACAGACAGTAAGTCAGAATGCTTTTTTTATTACTCATAATCTTACATACGTTACGTTAAAAAATTTTTCTCTACCGTTATGAGACTTCTGAATGTTAAAAGATACGCAGACCAGGAAGAATGACTATCACTTTCGGTCCTAATAAAGTCGTCAATATAATATATTTATTTTTAAAAAAGTAACTTTCGGCGTTAGTCATATTCAACTATAACATTTATCCTATATTAACATCATATTACATATTAAATCGATTAACGTCTGATATTAAAAATCAAAAGTAAAATAATTTCCGACCGTTTATGCGCTGAAACGTTGAAACTGTCTGAAAAAACGGTCGGAAAAATATTTTATCATATTACATAATTAGCATGTATCTGAAAATTTACTTATGCAACAACATTCATCAATTTATTTATTTAACAAATCCCAACTGTATTCACATGCGGCGAAAGAATAAGTTCATATATAATACAATAAATTTTAAACTTAAAAAATAAAATTGACTGTAAGCTCATGGCGGCAAGTAACGGCTACATGGGGGTGATCCTGAAGTAGGCCACTCCCCTTTAATAGCATAGGAAGGAAATTGAAAGGGGGGGTTGTGGAAGGTAGAGCAAGGTAGCCAAGGGTTGACTAGGACTCCGGACTGAATTACAAGGATCCGACCCGTTGTTTCACCTAAATGTGATACAGGAAAATCTGTATAAAACATGCCTAAGGTAGGTCGTGTGCTACTCCTAGGCCCTTCTGATGACGGGACGGGAGGCTGGATAGTTATGGGAATGCAACAAACCCGAATCCATGCCCGGATCAAATTTGAGGGGCAGTTAGCGGACTGATCCAATGGGATCAACAAACAACTCTTACCGTGTGCCGAAGGTCTTTCAGCCCCATGCATACACCCTTCAAACTGCTCGTCTAAGCTTGTAGGAGACTTAATTTAAATATCTTCGTCTTAGAGGGGGGAAGCACGAAAGAGGAAGTCAGCCATGACGGACTTCCCAGAACTCCACAGGCTTCTCTCCCATTACCATAGCCTAGGGAGCGAAAGAGGCCCAACGTGTCATATTTATATGGAACAGCCTTGTTGACACATATTTTTGTATATTTTTAAGTACTTACAATATATTGTTACTTAAATAAAACTTTCACTAAATCAAAAATTAATTTCTAGCTACAATGTTCAAGTGGATGGATCAAGTACCTAATTCTTATCATTTAATTTAATTGTTTATTTGTAAAAAGAATTCAAATTTTGTATATTCCGCATACAAATCAAAACTCGTGGACCAAACTTTGTACACTTGTGACTGTAAACCAATACTGTCGGAGTAAGACACTGCTACCATCCCTAGGGAGAGAGGGTGGAGGGGGAGGAAATTTTCAAATATACAAAATCGGCAGATATTTCCATAGAATAAATAATTTTAGGGTGAATTACTTCGAATATGTTTGCCCCCACACTATTTTTGCATAATTTCAACCCATTTCGGTGGACAGGTGTCACTTGAAAACAACAAGAAACCTATCGAGTTTGGTGTCAAAACCGGTTAAAGTGAGACGCCGAGTTTCATTCTGACATTCAACATGCAACTTAACGTGTACTTCAGTCCCAGACTGTTGGGAAGATTCCTGACTATTGCAGGGTTATGTACCTGGCTATTATAAATAAATACCCGGGCAACTGCTGGCACCCAGCTAGTAATTAATAAAACGTCTAGGTTGTTTTTTGGCTAGTTGTGAAATGTAGTTCAACTGTAAAATGGTAAATGTAGTATGTAATACTGCCCTTGTTTGTCTGTGTGCTCTTTTCGTGATGTATTGACCTTTGAGATCATTAAATTGGAGTACAAATTGAAATTGATATTTAAGTAATAGATTATTGTACCTGGTAAATTTTCGTATACATGATATAGTATGATGTTAATACAGTCGTGCCTCAGTTTTTGTCGATATTCGGTCCGAAAGCGATCGCTGGAAACCGAAATTTAAGCCATTTTTCACTCCAAAAAATCGACGAAAACCGAAACCGACGATGACAGAAGTCCACGAAATCCGAGGTTTTACTGTATACTCCAAGCGAAATGCAAATCGGTTGAAGATTTCATGGTGGAAGGGAAAAAAGGAAAATCGAATAAACATTCGGAGAAAAGAAAAATACTAGCAAGAACATCAGGAAAATTGATGGTAACCCAATTCTAGATAAAGAAGGATGGCGGAAATATGGAAGAAAGATATATAAATGAAAAGGCTTGCGCATTATTGGTTAGCATGGTGGGTTGCATCAGACCAGTCTAAGTACTGATTACCACAACAACAACATTGAATATTATTGGGTGCATATGTTTTACACACGAATATGGCTTAAGCCAAAAGCTACCGTATTTAAATAAATAAATGTGATTTTATTTTGAATATATAAGCCTTATAAAGTTGTGTGGATAAAATTATGTGTATACTTTCAAGAAATTTAACGCCACAAAAACGTATTTGAGTATCTTTTTGATTGCAGAAGTTCCAAACTTGAGGACGAAACGTTGTACCGTATCTAAAGTGTTGAATAATCTGGTGTTTTATTTCTGACCTATTAACTGCTGTGATGTTTATTTGATAATTCTATAGTTATTGTAACCGGATATTTTTTGGTTCCGCTCCCTCCAACTTCGTTTAGTGGCACACGGTTCTTTTTTTGCGTCGCGCCATTTTTTATTCTTGGTGGCATTCAGAGTGATAAATCTAGGCCATAGGATGTTTCTGTCCTGATACAGAGTTTGTCATTAGCTTGCTTTGTTCTTCATTGATGCTTTGGTAAGCACCAGATCTTCCTTCCAACACTCACAGTCGTTATTTCAGCGTTAATCATTGACGAGGAAGACAGCCGTCTCGCGCTTTGCAGCTCTCTCAATCACGCGGTAAACGAAACCAAGTTTTAAAGTTATTCCCGGGTCGTCCATGCTGCTGCTGCTTGGTAGATAACATCTGGTCGCGAACAATTTCCCCTCAGAATAAACTCTTCGTTAGCCGCGGATCGTTTAGTCGAATCAGATGGTAAATAAAACAGTTCGCTGCCCCCATTAGGATTTCTGAAAGTCTAAATATCTGGCATCGTCACCAAGTTCTGAGAACTGGAGGTATTCTGAGAAAGTGACAGTCATTAATTCGTCCGTTCAAGTGGCCGACCTGAGATATTTCTATTGATAGTATAAATCCTATGCCAATAAAAAAATGTCTCCATTTATTTATTATTTACTTACTTAGCTGCTATTAGTCAATTGCCCGGTGGCTGCTACACAAATACAATCACAAAAAGAAAATACAAATCACACTAAGGAACAATTTTGAACTGTAGGTTTTGATCTGAAAAAGAAAAGAGAAGTCAGGAGTCACACAGAAATCACTTCACCGATTCAATTTTTAAAAAAATTTAACTGCCAAACTATCTTGCGCAAGCCTTTTCATTACCTTATAACTAGCACAACCCACATTTTCCCTAAGATCCTTAGCGCATTCTACCCTTGGCCTCCCTCTTCAGTTCTTACCACACACACTTTCCTCTAGTGCTAATTTTACAAGACCCTCGTGCATTAAAACGTGGTCTATTAATCTATCCCTTCTCTCGGTCATTGTCCTCCACATTGTTAATTTATATTAATTTCCCACTCATGTTCTCTCATTTTTTACACTTAATTTCCACCATTCTTTTAGTATTTAAGCTTATAATTTATATATATATATATTATTGAATAATATTTTACTTCACGTCGGGTTTTTTAAAAAAATTATATATATATATATAGTACATAACCACTTTTACCGACACTAATACGTGCTTACCGGAACAATTAGTTTGTAGAGTGCCACAACGAAAAGCTACTTTATTATTATTATTCTATTCTTATATAAACTCAAGTTCATTATAGTAAGATTTAATTTTTGGGTTGTTATTAATTTCATTCCTATGTGAAATACAAGAAATATCATCTATTGTTTCTTATAGGTTTAGTTCAAATTTAAATAAACACAGAGTTTAAAGCTCGCTCACAACTAGTTCAGGAAAAATCATTTGACTTGTCATTATTTGTACGTATATATTTCATACTAGGCATATATATATATATATATATATATATATATATATATTGTAGCCTATCCGTCGTTCCTCACATTCCAGGATTTCTTATTCCTTTAGGGCGCCAGGTATTTTTCATAAAAAACAACAAAAATTGATTTTAATAGTTTTTAATTTCCAATCAGAGCATGAGAAAAAATTATATCTGCAGGGCGTGGTCATTCTCTCGTCGTCCCGCCGACACAACCTGCTCCTTCCACTACCCCATGACGACTCAACGTCTCGCCAGACCACATTGTTGGCCCGAGTTGCGTCAGTTCCTCAACAATTGCAACTCGCAAGCTGGCCTGCATTGATAAGTGTAACTTTTCATGTTACAATATATATATATATTTCATCTTTCATTGTTCGCTTTTCACCCATTATGTTTTGAATTTCCTCGTTATTGATTCTATCTACCCACTACCCATCTCATTCTCCTATAGCACCACATTTCAAAGTCTTCTATTATTTTCCTTTCCGGAGATCCAATCGTCCACGTTTCGCACCCATATAACGCCACACTCTATTACGAACATTTTTAGCAACGGTGTCCTAATATTCACACTTATATTACCCGTAAGTAAATTCCTCCTTTTCGCGAAAGCCTTCCTTGCCTGTGCTATCCTACTCTTTATATACTTCTACCATCCCCAGGTATTACGCTTCCTTAACTTCCGTCAAAATATCCCTTCCCAATCTAACATCCTTTATTATTCCACTGTTTTCCAAACTACAATAATAAAAGATTAAAATAAACATATTTTGGGCCAAAGTGTTGTTTTTTTCGGTATTTTTTAAACTCGTCGAGAAGTTGCAACAAAACGGAGTGTAAAAAATGGCGGATGGGGGCCGAGAAACCCCAAGCATAAACGTGGGAGGGATCACAGTTTGAAACAAAAATGTGGGCGTGTGTCAGTATCTTGTAAGTTTATGACGTCACCGAGCAATGAGACCTACAGAATAATACGGGGGAAGTCCACCCGCCCATATTTAATTGCGCGCAATATGGCTGCTAATTGTTTACGTCCTGCCATGCTCACATCCGATCAGTTACATCCTGCGACCAGAAATATGTAGGGGCTCTTAAGCTGTATGAATTCAGTATACCGATAACTTTATGTTACACAGTGTGTGTAGCTGGGTGGTAAAAGAACATTAGTTAAGTAAACAAAGATTTTTACCAGGGTCAAAACTCCTGGAGAATCGATTCGATGACCACGTTTCACTCGAAATTCGAAATGCAAGATGGCAGTCGACCCGGTAGGCCCAGGCTGTAGAAACGAATAATAATAAGAAGAAATAGAAACAGAGGCCAAAATGCACTGAACACATTGTATACTATTTGAAAATGATGGGAACCCTCTGCTAAGTAATTTTTTTTTCGGGCCCCGGACGTTGCGGCAGCAACTGAGGAGGTCCCGAAAGTTATGAGACGAAACGTTTTCAAATTAAATTATTCCATTTCTGACTTTTGGCCATTCTTCGGGCTTCATACATAATAATAAGAAGTCAAATTAATTTAATTACTTTATTTACAAAATCGTAGATACCTGCAAACTAAAAAAAAGAAGAATGCGGTATGTAACAAAAATAGCCGCCATCTTTTAACAAGACGCAGTGAGAATAATAGAAATATATTTTTCAAACCAACAAAACAAAGAATGCACGGAGAAAATATGATTTCATTTTTTTTTTTAGATTTTCGAGCCACAGAGTTGTTCGCCTCTGTACCACTTGTAATAGGACAAGTGCCGCCGTTTTTAAGATGTGCACGTGACGTGGAAGTGAGCATTCCTACGTATATCTTACGATTTTATTCGGTTTTAGAGTTGTTTGGGATAATACGTTATTCGCTTTATTTTGTTTGCCGCACTTAGAAATGCGGACACGACGACCGTCTGGAAGGTTTTGCATACAACGAAACAATAACACGGAGGGAAGTTGTTGTATTTATAGAGAGAGAACTGTGTGTGTGTGTGCGTGCGCGGCTTAATTAGCTTCTCTAATGGCCGGATCCGCGTGTGTATATCACTCACAGTTGTCGTGGCTCTGTTTCACTATTTAAAATAGCCGCTTTCCAAGTCGTGACGTCATTATTTACGCTGGACGTGGGAGATTGACGCAGGAGTCGTAAACCTACTTCCTACAACCGTCCCGTCCAGTCCCGACATACATCACCGCTCAATTAGAAAAGACCACAGCCTGATAACCAATAACAGCGAAATACTCTCAACAAGCAACGCAAAACTATCGTCTTATATTGTTCTTGTTGTTGTGGTATTCAGTCCTACGACTGGTCTGATGCAACCCTCCATGCTAACCTATCTTGCGCAAACCTATTCATTTCCTCATAACTATCAAATTCTACCTCCTCCCAAAAATGCTTAGCATATTCCATCCTTGGTCACCCTCTTCTCTTCTTACCTAACACACTACCCTCTAATGCTAATCTTACAAGACCCTCATGTCTCAAAACGTGGTCCATTACTCTATCCCTTCTCTCGGTCAACGTCCACCATATTATTCGCTTTTCCCCTATTCTGTTTAGTACTTCCTCGTTAGTGATTCTATCCACCCATCTCATTCTCTTATAGCACCACATTTCAAAGGCTTCTGTTCTTTTCCTTTCCCCAACTCCTATCGTCCACGTTTCTCACCCATATAACGCGACGCTCCATACGAACATTTTTAGCAACGATTTCCTAATATTCACACTTATATTACCCGTAAGAAAATTCGAACTTATTAGCGAAAGCCTTCCTTGCCTGTTCTATCCTACTCTTTATATCTACTATACTTCTCCAATCCCTAGTTATTACGCTTCCCAATTAGCAGAATTCCTTAACTTCAGTCAAAATATCCCTTACGAGTCAAACAGCCTTTGTTATTGAACTGTTTCCCGAACTACACTCCATTACCTTGGTTTTCCCTCTCTTAATCGTCATATTGAACTCTTTCTCCAGGACCACGTTCATGTAATTTATTATGGTTTCCAAGTCTTCTTCTGACTCCCCTAATACTACAATATTGTCGGCAAAGCGTAGGGTTTTTAGTTTATCTCCTTCAGTATGATTCCTTTTCCATATTCCGTTTTAACTTTCTTCATCACCTGTTCTATATATAAGTTAAAGAGCATGGGCGACAGACTGCATCCTTGTCTTACTCCTTTCTTGATTTCTGCTTTCTTTTCTTGATCTTCAATTCTAATTACTGCTGACTGCCTTCTGTAGAGGTTATGTATAAGCTTTCTTTCTCGATATTTCATTCCTGTGTTCTTCAAAATCCTTTAGTAATGGTAATGTCAAATACACCTATCGTTAATTGTCTTCAGCTCAGTCCGCCGATTTACTGTGATATTAATTAAATTCACAAAATCTGTTAACACGATTTTTTTTAATCTTTGGCAATGGTATTAAAAAAATTTGCTAAAGCGGAATACTTACCCACAAACTTATACGTCACAACCTGGCTCCACCCCTTCCCACCACGAACAAGCCACGCCCATTACTAACAGTAAAGACCGCTAATATTAAAAGCGTCAATATGTTAACGTAATATTTAATTATTAGAAATTTATTTACTTCAAGATGTTATCAGTCTGCCGCCTATGCTCTTTAACTTAAACACAGAACAGGCGATGAAGAGTTAAAAATGAATATGGATAGGGAATCGTACTGCAAGGACAAGAAATAAAAACCCTAAGGTTTACTGATGGTATTGTGGTAATAGGGGAGACGGAAGAAGACCTGGAAACCACAATAAATGGCATGAAAGTGGTCCTGGAGAAAGAGTTCAATATGAGGATTAATAGAGGAAACAGTGAAATAACAAAAATTGTGAATAAACAATTCACCCGGGTTAAATGGAGTTTAAGCCACGACGTTTCGATGGCGTACTCTGCCATCGTTCTCACTTGAGAACCCAAGAATTGTTTATTCAGAATATACACTGGGAAAACCTTCGATCTTTAATAACAAAAATTGTTAGTTTGGGGGAGGAATATTTTCAAGGAGGGTAAGGAATTATGCTACTAGGGCATTATAATTACTATATTAGGAAATCACAGACAAGGAAGGATTTCACAAAAAGGAGGAATTTATTTACGGCTAATTTAAGTATGAATATTAGGAAATCATTATTAAAAATATTTGTATGGATTGTGGCGTTATAAGGGTACAAAACGTGGACGGTAAGAGTTGCAGACAGAACCAATAGAAGCTTTCGAAATGTGGTGCTATAGGAGAATGAGATGGGTGGATGGGAGGAAATTCTTAACAGAAGAAGGGAAAGGCGACTAATATGGAGGACTGAGAGGAGGGATAGATTAATAGGCCACGTTTAAAGACGCGAGGGTCTTTTAAAATTAGGATTAGAGGAAAGTGTGTGGGATGAGAACAGAAGAGAGAGGCCAAGGATGGAATACGCTAATGTTAGTCAAAAGACACGAGAATTTGATAATAATGGGGGGATTGGAATGCAGTTATAGAAAAGGGAAGTGAAAGTTCTGTATGTAGTTGGGAACTATCGACTTGGTGAAAGGAATCAAAGGGGAGATAGAATTTTCTTTGGAGCACATATTTAGTAGTGACAAATGCCTGATTCAAGAATCATGAAAGAAGATGGAGACACAGACAAAGTGGACTGTGTAATGGCGATACAGAGATATAGAAATCAGGTACTGGACTGCAAAACCTACCATAATCTGTTGATTATAGAATGCAGGCTGAAAATGTAGAATCTCAAGAGAGGAATAGAAACAAAGAGATGAGAGTTAGAAAAAATTAAACGACACGAGGTGCTTCAGAGTTTCAAAGAAGAAATCAAGAGGTGATTAATAGAGAAAGGAGAGAAAAAATGTGTCAAATAATATACTTATTGACATTCCTGTTTATTCCTTTATATAATAAATGTCTGATTAATTTAAATATTGTTCATATACTTTATTTAAATGAATTATTTTAGCAAGAATTTTTTTTTATTTTTATATACACCTCTTTGCCACGTTTTACAACATTCTTGAGTGAATTGGCTACACATGGCACTGGCAGACTTAGTGTATTGAGGTTTAATGAGTTTCATGTGTTGCAGAAAACTGGAGAACGGGTCCAGCGAGGCGATTCCGGTGCTTGACCAGTCGCTGAACGAGCGGGCGCAGACCTACACCGTGGTCCTCGGGGAAGGCCTCGCTCAAGACGCCAAGTACAGGCTTGACCTCAACTTCACCGCCTTCCTCGGCGATCAGCTCCAAGGCTTCTACAGAAGTTCTTACACGATCGGCAACCAAGTCAGGTAAATCGATGCTCAGGCTTGACATCAACTTTGATTCATGAGTTCCAGTGAACAAATAAAGCTTTAGTTAATCCTTTATTTTTTCACCAAAAAATAATAATACTTTACTTTGTATAAAATAAATTTCTCTACCTCAACTAACATTTCTATTTTATTTTTCATTTATGTTTATGGCATAAGAAATATAAACCTTACGCTTTGCCGACGATATTGCAGTATTAGCGGAGTCAGAAGAAGACTTGTAAATCATAATAAATGACATGAACAGAGTCCTGGAGAAAGAGTTCAATATGAGGATTAAAGAGGGAAAACCAAGGTAATGGAGTATAGTTTGGGAAACAGTGGAATACCAAAGGCTGTTTGACTCGTAAGGGATTTTGACTGAAGTTAAGGAATTCTACTACTTGGGAAGCTTAATAACTAGGGATGATAGAAGTATAGTAGACATAAAGAGTAGAATAGCGCAGGCAAGAAAGGCATTTGCGAATAAGTTCGAATTTTCTTACGGATAATATAAGTGTGAATATTAGGAAATCGTTGCTAAAAGTGTTCGTATGGAGCGTCGCGTTATATGGGTGAGAAACGTGGACGATAGGTGGTCCGGAAAGGAAAAGAACAGAAGCCCTTGAAATGAGGTGCTATAGGAGATTGAGATGGGTGGATAGAATCAAAAACGAGGAATTTCTAAACAGAATAGGGGAAAAGCGAACAATATGGAGGACGTTGACTCAGAGGTTAATAGGCCACGTTTTAAGACACGAAGGTCTTAAAAAATTAGGGTTAAAGGAAAGTGTGTGGGGTAAGAACAGAAGGGAGATGTCAACGATGGAATTCGTTAAGCAGATTAGGATGGATGTGAGATGTGCTACTTATGAGTAACCGAAAAGGCTTGCGCAAGATAGGTTAGCATTGAGGATTGCATCAGATCAGTCTTAGGACTGAGTACCATGACAACAATGGCATAAGACTAGATCAAATCGAATCTGCTCACTCAGATTTAACCTCTGGTAGAAAAGACATTTTTTACGGGAGAAGATTACATTCTTTATAGTTGTTGCTTGGAGATACGCCAATTTCCCCGTTGTCTGAAGGTCAGCAGGTTTGATGTAGGAAAATCTAGTCATGCGGAGCTTCTGTGACCTTATCCCAGGTCCCCATTGATTCATGTTTTCTTTCGTACCAGGCGCAAGGACTCGGCGTGGCGTTCGCAGAATGCTTGCGACCCGTGATTCAATTAGTCCAAAGTAAAACAAAGTCAGCTTGTATTGTAAACATCCCGTTATTGATGTTCCTACCGTCAGGACGCTGTTTCCTCTCTGAGGTTGTCAGGTGTATTAGTTCCATTGATTGGGTGACTCTCATCACGTGGCGACTTCTGCTGATTGTCTTATCGCTCTGGAAAGGCAGAGGCCACAGTGACGCTATTTTGGGTTATTCCCGGGTGTGTGAATTCCTGATTTTTCCACCCCGTGGTTCGACAGTTCCTCATATAAATGGCGACCCCTTCCGACTCTGCGGTGCCTGGCTTATCTTGCTTTTCAGTTTACTCGTGCAGCCGCTGGAATCTCCTAATTAAAGAACATTTGGACTGAAATCCCGTGAATCCATGCTAACCGTGTAATCGACGCATTACCTGTCAGAAATTAAATTGATTTAAAGCGAAATGTGCGTCATAAGTCTTCTCAAGCAAAATATCGCCACAACGATTCGCAATTGGAATCGCGTATGAGGGTTCTACAATCCCAAAGTCAGGACTTCGTTATTGACACCTGAATACCAAACCCATGACGAATATTGTAACAACCCCCAGGAAATACTTCGTCAATTTTGCCGTTTATCACTCAAGTACAAAAACCAAAGATCACATTTGTGAGGCTAGTCTTCCTATATTCCCGTTGACGAACGGGGTTTTTACTTCTATAAACGTAAGTCGGGCAAAGTAAATTGTCTTCTTCCTTGGCTCTGCAGCCCATTGTGGGTTTTGGCCTACCGGGTCGACTACGTACATGATACATTCCGAATTAGGAGTGATACGCGGTCAGCAGTCTTAATCCCAGTCTCCGTGTCCATGTCGGCACATCCAGCCAAGCCCATGCCAGGATTCGAACCTGGGACATCTGTGTTGCGAGGCAGCGACGCTAGCCACTAGACCACAGGAAATCGGCAAGTAAATTGTCTACACTGCCATTTTTCCACCTGTTTAACCAATGAAATTTGAATAAAAGATGTGAAGATTCTATATTAAATGCTTTACCTATTTGTTGCAGGTGGTTGGCCAGCACGCAGTTCTCCCCCATCGACGCCAGGAGAGCTTTTCCTTGCTGGGATGAACCTTCTTTCAAAGCCAGCTTCGTCATATCAATAGTGAGGCCTTCCAACATGCATTCCATGTCCAACTCTCCCTTGAGGCAGTCGACGAACTTAGGGTGAGTAAAACCTGTCGTCCTTTTCATTATAGGTAAATTCGTAAATATAGCGTAACAAACTCGTATATTAGTCGCCAGCCCACTCCGGGCGCCTTAGTCAACCCTCGGCTACCTTGATCTGCCTTCCACATCCCACCTTTTCTATTCCCTTCCTATGCTATTAAAATGGAGTTAACTGTTACAGGATCTCCCTCGTGTAGCCTGTTAACCAAAATAAAATCTCTAAGCTTCGCGGTGAGATACCTGTGACAGTTTACTCTCGCGGGCATTTCTCCCCAGATTAACTGCGGGGCTCACTTGACTGCGTTGGGAATGCCTCGTACTCTCTCGTTTTTTTCAAGGTTCTCACATGCAGAGGCACATTCATGTGTTTTAGGAGATGTACATACTGGGGTCGGACACCTTGGGTAATACGATAAGAGTTGTCCTCTAATCCCATTGAGATCAGTCGACCAACTGCCTCCAAAAACTGGTGGAGACACGGAGAAGGGAATGCTGTGACCCCGCAGCAAACTCGTCTCCCGTCATTTGGAAGGGCGTGAGAATAGTACCCAACAGGCCAAACTACGTGATGCAGGTTTTATAGGGTTTTCCCTGCATCTCTTTAGGTGAAACTACAGTTTGGGGGGTTAGTCAATCCTTTGCTACCTTTTCTCTTCCTTATCCCCCCTTTTCAATTCCCTTCCTAAGCTATTAAAGCTGAGTTGCCCGTTTCAGAATCACCCTCATGTAGCCTGTTAACAAAAAAATCTTTAGTTTCCTTACCATAAAAACAAGTTCCATTTCTAGAATTAAGTACTGTGGGATCTATTTATTAAATGAGTGACTTGTTCTGGAAATTAAAGCCATTGGCGTGTCCCCACATTCTCACGTACGTCCTGAGCACTTAAGAATATCCGTTGTGTTCGAGGAACTGAGACCCAAAGTCAAGGCAATGGTCTGTTTGGAGTCATGTTCTATGCCGCAGGGCTTCATCTATAACTATTTTCAAGTGGGAGCCGATTTGACCTTGAAACTCTTCTTACTTGCGCCATCCATGAAATACGTGTGACGTTGTCATATATTATCATTGCGGTGAGAACTGAAGTAAAGTTGAGCAAGTGTGACGATGTGTTAGCGTTTGCCTATTTCTCTGCTCTCATGTGAATGTGACTATAGCGTGGTGTAATTACATTTTCAGGGACGGCTGGACCCAGGACGACTTCTCGGAGACGCCGCCCATGTCGACGTACCTGGTGGCGATGATCGTGTCGGACCTGAAGCAGCTGTCGGCGGCGCGACGCCACCACGGGGCGGGCCCGCACTTCCGGTACTGGGCCAGGCAAGACGTCATCAGCAACGCCGGCTTCGCCTCGCAGATCGCGCCGCAGATGCTCAGCCACCTGGAAAGCTTCTTCGGAGTCGCCTTCCCGCTGCCCAAAGTCGACATGGTGGCCGTGCCCGACTTCGGCTACAGCGCCATGGAGAACTGGGGACTCATCACATTCCGGTAACACCATCTTGTTCTGTTCTGTTCCTATATCATCACCCAGGACCTATTGCTGATGACCTAATCCAAGAATATTACTGCTGAAAAGAATCCACAAAATATAGTGCATAGACTCCTACTTGTACCTGATGATGTCTGCCGACGTGTAGAAGCAACGTTTTACTTCCGTTAAGATACGTTATTGTACTCTCATTTGTTGTGTCTGTGTGGCCATTATTAATATCTCAATACTGAAAGAGTGGTACCCCGAGGATGAAAACTAGCCGAGTACACTGACTAGCACAACCCACATCCACGCTAATCTGCTTTCCGTATTCTATCCTTGGCTTCCCTCTTCTGTTCTTACCCCACACACTTCCCTCCAATGCTAATTTGACAAGACCCTCGTGTTTTTAAACGTGGCCTATTAATCTATCCCTTCCCTCCGTCCTCCATATTAGTCGCCTTTCCCTTCTTCTGTTAAGAATTTTCTCGTTTGTGATTCCATCCACCCATCTCATTCTCCTATAGCACCACATTTCTCAAAGCCTTCTATTCTTTTCCTTTCCGGAGCTCCTATCGTCTTCGTTTCGCATCCATATAACGCCACGCTCCATACCAACATTTTTAGCAACGATTTCCTAATATTCACACTTATATTATCCGTAAGTAAATTCCTCTTTTTCGCGAAAGTCTTCCTTGCCTGTGCTATCCTACTCTAGTTATTACGCTTCCCAAGGTAGCAGAATTCCATAACTTCCTTCAAAACATCCCTTCCCTATCTAACAGCCTTTGTTATTCCACTGTTTCCCAAACTACACTCCATTACCTTAGTTTTCCCTCCGTTAATCCTCATATTGAACTCTTTCTCCAGGACTCCGTTCATGCCATTTATAATGGTTTCGAAGTCTTCTTCTGACTCCCATAATACTACAATATCGTCGGTAAAGGGTAAGGTTTTTATTTTTGCTCCTTGCAGTATGATTCCTTTTCCATATTCCGTTTTAACGTTATTCATCGCTTGTTCTAGATATACGTTAAACAGCATGGTTAAAATCAGTTGGGTGGATAGAATCACTAACGAGGAAGTTCTAGGCAGAATAGGGGAAAAGCAAACAATATAGAGGACGTTGACTAAGAGAAGGGATAGATTAATAGACCACGTTTGGGTCTTGTAAAATTAGCATTAGAGGGAAGTGTGTGAAGAAAAACAGAATAGGGAGGAAAAGGATGGAGAATACGCTAAGCAGATTAGTGAGGATGAGGGTTGAGTTCGTTATTAGGTAATGAAAAGGCTTGCGCAAGATAGGTTAGCATGGATGGTTGCATCAGACCACTCTTAGGACTGAATACCACAACAACAACACTAGTTACTGGGACAATGACTCCTAAGACACATCTTTAAAAGCCTTCCACTCCCCGAGTGAAGCAAGGTCGACTACGTACAGCTTGCCCGCAGGCTATCGTTGCCTTCCCTGTTATATTCTATTCTAACAGCCCCTATTTTCCTACTTCCTTACAGTGTGTAATATTGACGATAATTATACACATATCTACAGCTACGTATGTGATTTTTAACTGATAAACACCCCAAACCTCCGATTCTTACCTAATCAGACTCAGGCGAACCTACTCACACTACCAATAAACCGTTAGATAGGATGTGGGTTGTGTTAGTTATAAGAAATGAAAAGGCTTGCGCACGACAGCAAGTATGGAGGGTCGCATCAGACGAGTCTTTGGACTGAAAACCACAACAACAACAGTGTACAATTTATTTGAGGTCTACAATTTCGTATAGGCTGTTTATTTTAACTATTTCCTTTCCCAACTTGTGTTCTTTTTTTCAGTATTGAGTCTTTATATTGTTGTCTTGAGGTCTAAATTTACGGCCAGAACCAAAGATGTTACGGCGTCGCTTCGATACTTACATTTAACCTTGCGAAATGAGAGTGAGTCGCGAGTAGTAGTTGAAAATGAAACGACGTTTTCTGTTTACAGAGAGATATCGATGCTCCTGGACACCAACATGACGGCGTCGACCGCCGCTGCCCGCAAGAACGTGGCGTCCACCGTGGGCCACGAGTTGGCGCACCAGTGGTTCGGGAACCTCGTCACGCCCAAGTGGTGGTCCGACCTCTGGCTCAAGGAGGGCTTCGCCAACTTCGTGGGCGAGCTGGAGGCCGTGGCACACGTAAGCCCTTTCAACCACTTTCCGCCTCGTTTAAGATTTTAGTTGTGACTACCATCCTTAGATCATCTCACATAATATGATGATGGTACCCTTCCTTCTTCCACTGCCTTAAACGACACTGTACGTCGATCTATTTCCGCGAGGCTGTTCCTGTTCCATTCTACCACTAGATTCTGGCGAATAGAATGTGGTAAATTCGCGGAACTAAAGACGCCTCTTGATGTTCTTGATGTTCTACAAGGCTTGGCTCACGATCGTGAATTTCAGAAATGAACCTAGTAAATTCTTGGTAGAGATTGCGAACTTTACAGACGCTGACCTTATCTGTACCAATAAATAAAACTGAAGTGTCCGTCTGGCTCTCTGTCTGTCTGTCTGTCTGTCTCGAATAGGCTCCGTAACGACTCAACGGATTTCAATGAAAATTTGAGGGTTCAGAAGCAGGATATTTAATATAAATATTCGTGAATATTTCATTTCAATATATCCTAAAGATATTAGTATAATAATATATATATAATATAAATATATCTTCGCATACGTGCATTGAAGTCTCCAAAAGCGAATGCGGGTTGCCTGTACTCTTAATCTTTTTATGCTCCGAAACGGCAGAACGGATTTCAAGGAAAATTTCAGGGATTAGATAAGATAAGATAAGATTTATTGGATCCATTAGTCCTCTATTGAGGAAATAGGACAAGTCAAAGAATATGTTACATATCACACTAAGAATACAAATATAAGAAACAAAATATGGATGCAACATATGAGTAAAGAAAACTATGTATACAATGATAAATAAAATAAAACAAACAAAGCAAACAAAATATGAATACAACATATCAAGAATATGAGTACAAAACAATAAGAGAGATAGTAAAAGAAACTATGTATACAATGACAGACAAATAAAAGAAAGCATACATAACATATACAAAAGATATAATTTCTGGATAAACAATGTCAATTTGGAACACTATATCGGTATAATAGATCCACGCACTTCACACGCATAAACACTTCACAATACACTTCACTCGTGTGTAGATCCGTGGGAAATCAGGCTCCAGCAGATCTCGTCAATTTAGGTCATGAAACAAAGAAGAAAAGACCGTTAATGAAAGGATAACGTATAATATACACCTGATATTGTTTGCATATGACGAACACTGATTCAGCACTTTTGCAAAAATAGACTTTAATTACTTTCAGACCGATTGATAAATTCAGGAATAGAATAATAAACTCCTTCTAGCAGGAGATTCTTGCATGCTTTAGTGAACTGAAACACGAATGTTAACTTAAACTTTCGTGTATGTTTCATTTCGATATCTTGCAGAGTTCAGAAGATATTAGTGTAAATATATATAAATCCATTGAATTGCCGCGCGAAAGGTGGTGTGAAAACCAACTGCGAGTTATAAGTCCTATTAGGCGTTCCTAAACCATTCGTCCTACTTACTGTGTTATTTTAAGTGTAATTTTGGCAACATACGAGAGGGGGATCACTTCATCTATTTTTGCAGTACGATTCGCGCCGAAATGAACCTATTGTTGGCAGAGAGCTAACTCCCTGAGAAATAATAAACTTTTTCGGATCGTCGATACGATGCATACGTAAATTGTCGCGTCAGGTAAATTTTTATATTTAGTAATTCCGAAACGTATATGTTCTAAACCAACTGCGAGTTATAAGGTTCACCCTGAAGCGATCATAACTAGATGATACCGTACTTTTTATGTATTCAATTAATTCAGCTTTATCAAAATTCTGTTTCCCTTGTTTCGTTTTTAGGGCAAAATAAAAAGAGCTATTTACACGCGAACGAAGTCGTCCACCAGTTGATAGACCTGATCGAGTATAACATGAAACTAGAGCAGAAATGCGCGAACAAGCCAATATAAATAAAGCGACTTCCAAAGATCAAAAAATAAATATATCAGATGCCAAGAAGGAGGATATAGATTTTATTTCGTGACTTAGTGTCACTGGTATAATTGTTATTATTCTAATGTTAATCATTTGGGAAATGAATCTGACATAATAATTGGAACTAACGTTAATATTAATTCTGTTAAAGTTATGCTTAAAAGGAAAACATATACTCGGTAATAACTGAACTTTTTTCCCATCAGTAATCTGTAATTAGACCCGTGCTTCTTGATCCTAGGGTTAATTGGTCGTTTAGTCTGCCAAATATAAATAGAATCTATTTTATATACTGTGATGTGGGTGTCTTTAATATATATATATATATATATATATATGGTCCATACCATACAACAAGATGAAGAGTTGATTGAATCATAATACCTGTTAATTAAGTTGCAGAATTTTAAGTGTTAAGATTTGGAGGAAGGACGTATTATATAACATTAGGGGGAATTGTTAAGTGGCTTGGCTTATTTAATTTTCAGAATACTTTATAACTCGCTAAAACGGGATGATCAAGGTTAGGAAAACAATCAGAATGTTTTACTCGATGAAAATCTCGAGAATCTGTCTCCAAACTGGGAAGAGAATGTCGATACTTTTACGTGCCATCTGTGTTGTAACAAGTTGGAGTATTCATAATTACCACATGCCCACTCTGAACGTCGTTAATGGCGGTTGTAACATATAGAGGGTTCGTTGTGTGTCACTTAGCGGGTGCTCAAAGTAGAAAGCCGTTTATTTTGAGGTGAGATGCACTTCAACGTCTTGTGACTTGGAGCTCTCGGCTCATGCAGAATCTTCTATTTGCAAAGGAGGGAAGCCAAAAATAAACTATGAACGAGCCACCAACTACTTTCCTTGCGCAACTCGTAGTCGAAGGTCTAGTGAAACATAAAAGCTCCTCCCACGTCAAGCGAAAACCAAACAGAAAACGTAAACTTGATCTTCTAGAGATTCAGAACGAGTTTAACATCACCAGGGTTCCATCTGTTGAGGTTCCTTCCAGAAAATCTTTAGAATCGAATTTAGATTGATCAATCAAGTTATATGTACTTACTGCGTTTGTGTAATCGGAATACAATAACGACCTTGTGGGTTGGCATAAAGACTAAATAGAAATGAGCAACAGGCCCACTGTTGACCCTTGCGGTGCGCCAAGATTTGAAAGACAGGGATACTTTACCTTTTAAATTGTGGCAGATTCAGATATATTGTAATTGTTAATTATCAAATAAAAATAAAAGTATGTCAAAAAATTTAATTAACATTTGATTAATATAAATACACCGTTTCATACAACTTTGTTAACTTCTTCAGGTAAATTTTTAAATGGATAAACTAATTACATTGTGAGTAATTTGGTGTCGCTGACTATCTCCTGCGATGGTTACGGCCCTAATAATTTTTAATTAAATTCAATTACTTTATCCATTTAAAAATTTACCAGAAGAGTTCACAAAGTTAGATGAAACGTTGTATCTATATTAATTAAATTTTTTGCTGACATATTTGGCTGTATTTTTATTTGTTAATTTACTTAATGCCAGAAAAATGTTTTTGATTAATTGTGTATTATTTAACAATTTTTTAAAAGAAAAAGAACAAGAAATTTCTTTTACATTAAATTTTCACGTTCGAAATTAACTATTTTTTATCTTAAACTAATTAAACCTAACATATAATAAAAGAGCTAAATTTTTTCCTTAAATATTGTTTACTTTTCTCTACCTTCCACATCTTTCCCTTTTCAATTCCCTCCCTATGTTGTTAAAGAGGAGTTGCCTATTTCAGGATCACCCTCATGTAGCCTATTACCCCCCAAAAAATATTGTTTGCTGTATAGTATTTAAAAATATTTTGTTAAATGCCAATTACATTCCCAATATTTTATATTGATTTTGTATTCACACTGACTGTGGTACTTTGGATGATAAAATTTTTACATTAAACTTAACATGTTTTTTTTTTCAGTAATGACAACAATTATTTTGGCCGCAATGTATCAGAATTAAATTTGTATTATTGTTAAACCTGAAGAGGTGCTATTGTCATCAATATGTACTAAATTTTTATTATGAAAATTATTTTTTTATTAATTAGTCTCTTACTCATTTACATATCTCATTTTTCATGGTTCATGTATCATTTTGAATTGTAATTGACCCTGCAGCTTTGCCGTTGTTGGTACACATTTTGTTAAGGTGGAGCCGTCGTGGCAAATGGAGGAGCACTTTTTGACAGACACGGTCCACGAGGCGATGAGGATGGATTGCCTCAACTCGTCGCATTCACTTACTGTGGACATTGCTGAACCGGAACAGATTAGAGAAATATTCGATCCGATATCGTATTCTAAAGGTAAGAATCCGTCAACGTCTCACCCCTCGCCTGTCCTCGCATCCCCCTCAGATAGATTTTTTTTTTAAAAAAAAGGTTGTTTTTAAGTTGTAACTGGTGGCAGCTGTTAAACATACATTCCTTCCGCTTATTTTTCTTAGATGGCAGTGAAAGATTTATTAGTGTTAAACCGGAGATGACCACAAAAGTGGTTGTTGTAAAAATAACGTGCGAATCCTTGAATCCTTTACGGAAGTAAACGGTGTGGCGATACGAGACAAAGTGTGCTGTTTATATCACAGGAATTGGTTGTGTGTCTTTGCAGGGGCGTCCATGCTGCGGATGCTGCGCAGCATGGTGGGCAAGGCGACCTTCCGCAGAGCCCTGACGCGCTACCTGGTGGCGCTGTCCTACGGCAACGCGGAGAAGAGCGACCTCTGGAGCGCGCTCAGCCTTCAGGCCCACCAGGAGGGAACCCTCCCCAAGGACATGGAGGTGGCCCGCATCATGGAGGAGTGGACCTCGCGCCCCGGCTTCCCCGTCGTCCACGTGGAAAGGACTTACGGACCCAACGCCTCCGCGCAGGCCAACCAGGTACGGTAAACACTTGTCCGAAACAGGAATCACTAGGATTCTGTTCAAAGTCTATGAAAGGAAGAGCACTTTTTGACAGACACGGTCCACGAGGCGATGAGGATGGATTGCCTCAACTCGTCACATTCACTTACTGTGGACATTGCTGGTGAAAAGTGTTAATAAACTCAGATGGAACTGTGATGAATAGCGGAGTATATCAAAGAAGATTCAAGGTATTTGTGATCTGCTCCGTGTAGAAGTTGATCTTGATATAAATCTACAAAGATCTACGGAGAGAACGGTTCGCTGCTATGCGATGCCAATTACGTCAGTTATTAAAATATGTGTTTAGTTAATTATGTGAAAATTGGAAGGTCTGTGCTTAATTAATATTCATTTAAGTTCTCGACTTTTGTGCCCACAAAGATTTCTTATTCATATTCGTTGTGTAATGCTTATAAAATCGACCTGAGGATGACGAGTAACTCGTGACGTCATCAACAGGTGGTATTAAAACCATCCAACAACTGGACGAGGAATGATAATTTATGGTTGAGCGAGTCGTGGTTCAAATTATTTTCCTTTCCACGAAATAATTCTTTTTTCGTCCCGTGTGGGCGCCCATAACCCGTGGTGCAGGGATGTAAAGTGGGGACGTCACAATGGACTACGAGTAATTGAAGGAATTTGTGATCTGTTGCATGTAGTGTTATTTCAGTCAGAACGAACTGGTGATAATATATTTGTTGACGGTGTAATGATACGAATTCCTGGAACACGTGATGATAAAAAAACGAAATATTTTTAAACACGTAAGTTTTTATATTCCTGTTTTATTTAGGACCACCTTTTAACACGACATATTTCACTGAACAACGGCTGATGGCTATGCTATTTAACTCGTTTTTGCCTACTAATATCCTGCAATACGAAGTTCAGGAAACATGAAACGGCGGTAAGAAAAACGTAAGTTAATTTGTTATGATTTAATAGATTTGTTCACAATTGAAAGTACCGTCGAAATAATTTTGACTGATACTTAATGGAAATTTTTTTAAAAAAAAGAAAAGGACGTTCTGGAAGCTGGTTAAATGACGTGTTGACCAAGAGATTAGTGCCGAATTAAAAACTGTACCAGGCTAATACATAACTTAAGCATGATTTCCATACTAACCCAGGTTTATATGGCCGCCTAATTTAATGTACTTCAATCCACAAATTCACACCAACCACGCACTGTATTGTAGATATTTGAAATAAAATATATCCACATTTCTTTGAGTTTGGTTCTAGTAAGCAACACTTTGCCTTTATGATTCTCGTTCATCAGACACGATTCAATCCTCTATCGCTTATGACGGACAGATTCTTCTCTGTATCCCTTTTTATGGTAGTTTCTTCTCTCCAAGATCCACGAAAGCAATTAGAACAGCGAGATTCTTCTTTCTTTGACAAGCGTTCATAATTACAGTTGATGTGATTCCACTGTAAACAGTCTGGATGAGTTAGATGCCGTGTACTGATTTATTCACACGGATCAGCTACATCTTTCTCACATTACTCATATACTCTGTGAGAAAGCTAAACGTGTAATTTAATGTGTTAATACAGTTTAATCATTTGTTAGTGCCAAAATCTTAATTGAGGTTAATTGTTTTACGGCTTTTTTTAAAAGCCGTGGGTAGATTCACAAGGGACCGATGTTAAGAGCCAAATTGACTCGTCGATGACAACGTTTTCCAGACCAGGTTCCTGATATACGGCGAAGCTACAGACGTCGAGTGGTGGGTACCGATGAGCGTGATCACGGCAGAAGCTCCCGACTTCAACAACACGAGTCCTTCGACGTGGCTGAGTCCTGGGTCGGGCCCCGTGGAAATACCAGCGCCGGGTGACGACTCGTGGATGCTCGTCAATGTCCAGCAGACAGGTGAGTCGAGTTGTATGCTTTGGCAAGGTGTCATGGCTCCGCCATCGCTGGACTGGACTGATATGTGTTGGCAGGGTATTACCGCGTCAACTACGACATCCGCAACTGGGCCATGCTGACGGACGCGTGGGCCTCGTTGGGCGACGTGGTGCGCGCGCAGCTGCTGAGCGACGCGCTGGTGCTGGCCCGCGCCGGTCACCTCACGTACGCGGTGCCTCTGGAGCTGGTGGCCCTCAAGCTCGGCACCGACGACTCCTCGGGACTGGCGCCGTGGACAGCCGCGCTCTCGGAGATGACCTACGTCAGAAGGATGCTCGTGAGGACGCCCGCCTACGGCAACTTCAAGGTGAGCACGGGACGGGAGAGCCAGCCGACTCCCGATGGAAGCGTTTGGGTGTTGACCTGATGTGTCATGTCGCAGGAAGTGATGATGCAGGCGCTGAAGAGGCAGTACGACCAGTTGGGGACGGAGGACCGTCCCGGACACTCGCACCTCGTACAGATACGACGAGGCCTCGTGGTCTTCTGGGCCTGTTCCCTGGGCCACGAGGAGTGCATCTGGCAAGCCAGGAACAAGTGGCGCACCTGGATGAGCATGGACGGCCTCGGGAGCCCCGTCAACCCGTGAGTTCTCCCTCCATATTCCTTTAGACCGGGAGGGGAGGCCATTGCCACCTGCATTGCAAAAGAAAATGTCGATTATGCTCTTATAGGTGGTGATTGCTCCCATCTTCATGCTTTAGAATTGTATGACAAGGTAGTTTGAACAAGGAAAGAAGTTCCAGTTGACTTTTTTCAAATTCCTTAAAATACCTGACTGTTGGGAAATAAATAAATATATCAGTCTATACGACAGAAAAATATAAACTTACACTCAACACTAATAAGTACACGACTATAGTGAAATTGAAATGCACTGTGTTTGTATATATATTGTAGCGGATTCCACGTTCCTCCGTATTCGAGGATTTATTATTCTTTTAGGGCGCCAGGTATTTTTCATAAAAATACCAAAAATTTATTTTAAATAGTTTTAATTCCAATCAGAGCACCAGAAATAATTATATCTGCAGGGCGTGGTCATTCTCTCGTCGTCCCGCCGACACAACTGCTCCTTCCACTACCCCATGACGACTCTCTAGGTCTCGCCAGAGCACATTGTTGGCCCAGGTTGCGTCTGTTCTTCAACAATTGCAACTCGTAAGCTGGCCTGCATTGTTCATCGTAACTTTTCATGTTAAATATATATATAGCAGTAAAAAGGCGCCAAGAGGTTAGGTTAAGCCGCGCATGACGTGACGTAATGCCTGGAACTTTCGACATTAATTCATAGCTATATGGGCACGTATTAATTTTCATTTTAAATTAAATACTTTTCCGTAATTTTGTATTAGTATTATTGTCTAAATTCACTTGTATCACTTTTCTGGTTAACGTGGTTCTTTTACAGTTGTGTTTTTAAATACGTTTTCCGGAGCTTCAGGGTTGCCAAGATCTCCAGAGGAAGGGATGGTCCTGCTGCGACAGGAAGGTTTCAACTTTAACAAACTTGTGGTTCATAAAGCACGCGTTCTCCTTCGTGCCATTTGTGTGTGTAAATTATTGTTATATTACCAGATCTTTTGGGAGGGTTATTGTCATAGTCAAGCTTCCGGCTTGCGTCACCTTACCTATTGTATCTTTCGTCGTCGCGATTCTACCAAGGCTGTATTTTCGCAGAATTCCTGGAAATGAGCGCAGCGCCGTTTATTGCACGGCTCTGAAATATGGAGGCGGAGGCGAGTGGAACTTTGCGTGGAAGCAGTTCCTAGCAGCCAGCATCCCTGAGGAGAGGGCAAACCTGCTGGACGCTCTCGGCTGCACCAGGGAACCCTGGCTGCTCTCAAGGTACCTTCCTTTTCTAATCCAGAAGACGAACAGACTTGAAATTTCGACTCTTCCATATCAAATTGTAGCATTTTAAGAAACTCAAGCAGCTCACACATGAAGACCTTATTTTATCAGTGGTATTGTCACGCGTTCACCTGAGATTGTAGGTCCTCGGGGAGCAGCTTTTTAATGTAGCAGAGTCTGGCCTTGACTCTTCACTCGAAGCTGGTTCGGAACGTGGAAAGGAAATGAGATATAACGCTTATATCAAAGGGTTGTAAAGATTCAAGGAGTGTCAGGATGGTTTATTGGTAGTGTGAGTAGGTTCGCCTGAGTCTGATTAGGTAAGAATCGGAGGTTTGGGGTGTTTATCAGTTAAAAATCACATACGTAGCTGTAGATATGTGTAGAATTATCGTCAATATTACACACTGTAAGGAAGTAGGAAGATAGGGGTTGTTAGAATAGAAGATAACAGGGAAGGCAACGATAGCCTACGGGCAAGCTGTACGTAGCCGACCTTGCTTCACTCGGGGAGTGTTAGAGATGTTTCTTAGGTGTCATTGTCCCAGTAAATAGTGTTGTTGTTGTGGTATTCAGTCCTAAGACTGGTCTGATGCAACCCTCCATGGTGATCTATCATTTCCTCATAAGTAGCACAACCCACATCCTCCCTAAACTGCTTAGCGTCTTCTGTTCTTACCCCACATACTTCCCTCTAATGCTAATTTACAAGACCCTCGTGCCTCAAAACGTGGCCTATTAATCGATCCCTTCTCTTGGTCAACGTCCTCCATATTGTTCGCTTTTCCCCTATTGTGTTAAGAACTTCCTCGTTTGTGATTCTATCCACCAATCTGATTTTCACCACATTTCAAAGGCTTCTATTATTTTCCTTTCCCCAACTCCTATCGTCCACGTTTCGCACCCATATAACGCCACGCTCCATACCAACATTTTTAGCAACGATTTCCTAATTTTCACACTTGTATTACCCGTATGTAAATTCCTCTTTTTCCCGAAAGCCTTCCTGGCCTTTCTTATCCTACTCTTTCTGTCTATTATACTTCTACCATCCCTAGTTATTACGTTTCCCAAGTAGCAGAATTCCTTAACTTCCGTCAAAATCTCCCTGCACAATCTAACAGCCTTTTTTATTCCACTGTTTCCTGAACTAAACTCCATTACCTTGGTTTTCCCTCTATTAATCCTCATATTGAACTGTTCTGATTGCCCTAATACTACAATATCGCCCACTTATATCGCGGTTGCTTTGAGTAATGCGTCCATCCATCAAGGCAATGGCCGACGATTTAGCGGAAGTAACAAGGATTCATTACAGTACAGCTTCACTTTTCCTAATTCTGATATGCAGAGCGCGACAGTTAACTACGAAGCAGTATTCATGGAAAAAGCGGTTCTAATGGCAAGTACTTGAAGTGGAGAGTCTAACGGCAATAAAATGTACAATTTCATTTATCAACACATTTATTACTTAATTTATAGATACCTTCGAACCATGTTGGATCCTAATTCGGGAATTCGCAAGCAAGATGGTTTCCGAGTGTTCGCGGCGGTGGCGCTTAACGAGATGGGTTACTCCATGGCCTTCAACTTCCTCAGAAATAACTGGGACGCTCTTCAGCAATAGTGAGTACAGACGTCGCAAAACCATTTATTCTCCGCCATAATTTATTTTAGGGCATTATTTGTGTTTTAAAAATAGTTAGAAGCTTCCAGTATGTCTTTTTTAGTTCTGTAAGTCCTTTAGTGGTAATTGTGTTGTTGTTGGTTACTTTTCAGCTACGGCCCTGCCTTTGGCAGCATATCGAAAATGGTTTCGTCTCTTGGAGGGTTTCTGAATTCTGCAAATGACTTAAATCAGGTAAATAATCCAGTAAGGCACAGACAGACCTTTTCTTTTAGCCCTAGTTCATTGTCTTTCTGTACAAAGTAACCACAAAAACTGAAAATCATAAGAAAACCATCGTTTTAACATTGAATCCGCGGGAAAATAACTTTTTATTCGCTTAGTCTGAAACCTTGAAAACAGCGTGAACCTGTAATTTCGCATATCATGTTGGTGTAAGTAAAATAATTGCTTTTTGAAATTTGGTAACAGTGACGAATTTAAAACCGAGAAAATGTTTTTCGCCTAGTGGTTTTTATAAAACTAAAAGGAGGTAAATTAGATATTACAAAAGCAGCCAATTTGTCATCAAACAATATTAATCTGTAAAACGTTTCGTCTACATTATATATACAATATATATTTACCCGTTTAAAATTTTACTGAGGAAGTCTGAAAATATGGTAGAAACGGTGCACAGACAAAAAAATTATTTATTATTGACGATAAGGGCAGAATATTCAAATTATTAAATTAGATAAAAAGAGGGAGAAGTGACAAACATCGAGTGGGAGCCTCGGTTCAAATTCAAAATATTAATTTTAACACAAGACATCACATCAAGTAACAAACAATTATAAGACAAAAATAAAATGGGATACAATTAATTACCAAAAATCCTTAAATGCAACTAGAGTAAACAAGACGTGACTGTAAACACGACACGCACACTGAGAAGCATAAACACACGCAAAAACAATGGAAATGTATCTTCTTGGAGCTGCACGACGAGTAATCTGACCTTCCCCTGTGTTAGTTTCTGGTAACACATGACACGATGAAACAAAAGAGCACAAAAATATATGCTTGATAAAATATTTTACAAAAGAAACGCATTCACCACTTTTGCAGGAAAATTAATTTCATCTGTCAGGGGAACGATCGAGAAACTCCTGTAAAGAGTAAAACGGCGGCACCATTTAATGGAGTATTTATACACTGATTCACCAAACATTTGTAGTTTTTATAACCTCTGGTGGAAGGCTAATATCTCTGCATGGTGAATACTTATTTCGTAAAGAGCAAGACGATGCTTGTCCGACCTCAGAGCTGAGCGATTTGTAGTCAAGGTTGCTATAAGAAAATAGTAGTTTTAAAACAACTAAATAAATCGACTGCCGTTTCATAAGAAATGGAAAAAAATAATAATTGCGAGGAATATGTTTCGTTGAAAACAGAAGGCGGTTTTCTCTTTATCAATTATTTTCCTTTTTATTCGCCCCTCCTTTTCCGTAGAAACTGTTAAACATAATTTTTTTCCGTTTTAATGGAAAATAAAACAATGCTACAATTTACAAGTTGCTCTAGATAAAGAAAATGACCCCGCGAAACTCTTTCCCTTGCTTTTTAACCGACGCTTCCACGGCTGGAAAAGCAGCCTATACCTCACGAGGTCTAGACAGTCAAGTTGTTTTTTGACAAACTCTGGATTTCCCGTCGGGTCGGAAGTAAACCATTATTTTGAAAAGTCTGAGGATTTTACGATGCTGGTAACTTTGCATCTGCTTTCAAGGCCAAATTGGATGTTTTGTCTCCAAAATTGTAAAACGAGGTACTCAGAAATCAGGAAACGGAACGCACAAAAATAATGCTACGCCAATATTAAAGGTTAAGTAACCTGGAAAAGGAATTGAGTTGGCTGATTTACATTCGATAATGACTGTTTCAGCTGATGGCCTTCCGAGAAGAAGTTTCGGGTAACCTCGGCACAACCGGTCGCAGTTTCGAGCAGTTGTTGGAGAAAGTGTCATCCAACGTCCTCTGGATGGAAAGGAGCTACGCAGAAGTGGAAGGATGGCTGGCACATCACAAGGACTTCGGAACTCGATAGCGACTGGATAACAACGGTTCACTCAAACCAAATTGTGCAATAACAACGAGTACAATATGCGTGCAAGTGATGTAAGAAATATTTATAAAAGTGTCGAGTGGGTTTTATTGTTACTAAAATAATTTAACTTTCGTTATGAAAAGAAATAAAAAGAAGAAAAAAGAGGCAGGATGAGGAGTAAATGCGACCGGGCGCTCTCCGATGGTCATTAACATTTAACTGTACCCTGCATTATTTTAACACATCGAAATGGCTACTTTCCAATAATCTATATATCAACAATTATTTATTTCCCAGCTGATGTTTTGTTAACATTATTTACGATTCAAGTACAAAATTTTATTTTAAATATTTGTAAAGAAACGTTCATCCAATCAAAATAACATTAAAATAAAACAATTTCTGGTGAAATTCTTCTCCGAATTGTGTAAGAATAATTCTCTTTTAAGGGTTGTCACCCATATAAAATCGAAAAAAAAAGACAGGTGCGAGGAACGCTTGAAACAACCATTAACATAACTATTGCACAATTCTGTCAGGGTAAAAAAAAATTCTTTCCACACAATCGACTTAAACATGTTCCCAATGTGCAAACAGTTCTCAGGCTTGTAACCGAGAAGAATTGACGTGGAGCGACGTTTCGATGACTGGCTCTGCTTGTCGTCATCTTCTGGCGAAGTGACTGTCCGGGATGTGGCTACCTATTTACAAAGTGGTTGTGGGTTTGTCACGGAGAAAAACTTCAATCATTAAGTTGTCAATGTTTCTCCCCCTCCCCTCTCTTCCGTACTTCCGTTCGCTTTTTAATATGTGCAGAAAACATTCATATTAATAATTTTTATTTTTATTACTACATTTACCGAAAGGAAAAAAAAAGATTAAGCAGTTGAAATGAGGACGTCTGGTTGTCGTGGAGAGAAATGTCGCGCGGTAAAATTGATTACAATTCCGTGTATAAATTTTTATTCGTCGGTTATTATCAACCTACCATCTTCTCCTCCGGTTCCGATCTCGTACATTCGTCTTTCTTCCAATTACACTCCCAACCTCTGCCTGACTGCTCCGCATTGCCAGGTGCACTCTCTATAATCAACTGTCTATATTGGGCTTTCTTTCATCAATACTCTCCAGACTGTTTTTTTACTGTTTTGTTTTCTTTTTCTAACAAATAAATCGTCTAGACTGGGCTTCTAAAAACGAACTCCATTGTCAGCCAACTGTTCCAGATTTTATTTGTGGTTTAGATTCAGATTTAATTATGTAAATAAGACATGTCAAAAATAGCATTATAAGAATACATTAATAAGAACATAACAAAAAAATACTGAACATGTTAAAACAATACAAGTATAAATTGAGAAATTACAGGAAAAAATCCTAGTAAGAGATTAAATGAAAAGTTCTGATAAATGTTTGTAAAATAAATAACTGCACAATTAATACTACATTTCACAACAGCCTTTAAACTTGACCATTATTCCTGCAATTTAATGCTTCAAAATTGCATCATTACATCTTCCATACATGTCCTTGGCTTCCAATGTTGTAAATATTTGCTGAAATAAAATCCACAGGGAGGCTGCAATTAAGGCTGCTGGGGAATCGATAAGCTGACCACGTGGAATGTGTTTTGTAAGATTACAGAGGAGAAAGAAATTCTACTCTGCTTGACAGGATTTATTCTGTTGGGCCAAGATGAATTTTGACGACATGCCACACACTGAATTTCGATAGGAAATTTTTGATAAACTGTTTGGTACTGGTCGTTACAAGGCTGTGAAACCCTGAATTCTTATCTGAGCTTCAGATAACAGATTGGACTACATTAGTGTTTCTAATTTCCTGACTGTTCTAACATGCCGTGCAGTATTGACAAATTATGTGAGTTCCAATGAACTCAGATTGAACTAGTAAATGACAAGTAATGGACAGATGAGAGTGTGAGACTATAAATACCCAACAGTGCATGCAGTATGTATAATAGACTTGTACACCAAAAATACAAATAATTTGAAGCTTCAAAATTAGATTGATTGTGTGCATCATTGTATTTATAGTTTAGAAATTTGATGAGTCATTTTCTAATTCAAATTGTACAGCAACATTCATGATGATAGCAAATGGGGAAAAATATATTCCTCGAGGTAAAATTCATCATAGAATCTTGAACACAGAACAGTTCAAAATATAATAGAAGAAACACATATTGGAATAGTGGATGTGTATATCAGTGATAAAGAATGTGTTTTCTTGAATTGTTGCTCTCCAGATTTTAGACACATATCCACATGTAAACTTTGTCCATTGATTTTGATATATTCATACCTCTCAGACTGTATAACAATGACATCTATAGCTCTTTACTTCTGTTAGAAATCCTCCATTTTCCCACTAATTTGAACTGTAAAATGGGCTATATATTCTCTGATTTACAGCTTCTACCGCTTCATTTTTCTCATTTTTTAAAAGTTTGTTAGGATTCACTTTTAATCATATTTCATTGTCTACTTGCATATTGCCAGATTGATTTTAATTTGTCTATATTGATTCTCACAAACCCACATCAATCTGCCTGTGACACTTTTGAATCCTACCTTACAACCCTTGAGTAATTGATTCACAGTTATTCTTTTGATATCTTTTTATAGGTCCTATTTATTTCCTCTTGTTTTCTTTCATTATGTTAAGGTAATATTGATTTTACCAGTGGTGATAGCAGTTTTTTTTTGCATATTCATTGAAATAGTCATATATACATCTTGCCCCATTGATATTATCCTGTTACTATTCTTAATCATCCTTACATTTGTATTGAAGCAGTTATATTACAAGTAGTGGCACAGACTACATTAGAAAGAGAGAGAAAAATAATTAGAAATAGTAAAGGCAATTGCACAAGTAGACCATGAGAGAAAATTGAGTGGGGCAAAGAAAATCAATCGTTAGATAACAAGGGCTTTCCTGATGTAGATGCTGCATATACCGTCTTCGGGTTTGCACCTCACGAATATAGTAGTGCAAGCTATGGAAATGTTGTGTTCTAATTCTCCATTCACCTGTGTGTGAATACGAGTTCTGTTTGTGTAAATAACTCTACTCAATTGACTGCTGATGTATATTCATCATTAATATTTTCATTGCAATTTATTATTTTATAAGAATTTGGTTAATTATATCAGGCAACCTTATAAGCCTTCTGGATAATTTGAATATTTCATGATGGGTTTCTTATATTCCTCTTAGGGTAAGTAATTAATACAGGAATGAAACGGCAAAAACTGTAAATAAAAATTGTTCCATCACCAAACGCCTGACCAACGGCGACTGGTGCTACCTCTGGCCGAGAATTGTGTAAGTAAATGGGTGATAGCGGTTGTTATAGTCAATATACATTGCATTCGACGTTTTTAACGAAACTGATGGTTAAAAATTAGTGAAACTTTGAGGAAAAGTTTGGGGAAATTTTCTGCGTTCCTCAGCGCCCCCATACTGTAATAAAAAATCCAGATTTGAAATTCTATAGCTTTCCAAATCGCCAATGGCAAACTGATCTGAAAAAGCGTGGGTTACTCGTATCGTACATCCTACTCCGTAAGTATAACTTTTTTCAACTGTATTCGATAATATTAATATAATTACACATGTTTTGAGCAATCTCCAATATTTAGTGAATTAAATTTTCTTCCAATTAGACATTACATCAAACATATCCTTAATAATAGATGGACTTTTGGAGCAAAGATGAAATATAACTTTAATATATTAATTAATTACAAAAAGTAATAAATTTTTTAATTCATAACAATAATGGGAAAATTCAGAATTATGTTTCACGAAATGATAAATTCTAGTAAGGTGAATGATTTGAGAACAAAAATACACAGAAATATTCACATACATTCGCTTGGTAAATATTTTACTGATAATATAAAACGATACATGTTGTACAATTAGTGTAACAATCAATTGAAAGTATATTTTTTAAATTTTTAAACATTTTCTATGCAATTTATATTATTTAAATAGATTTTTTAAACTGAAAGAAATATTAATTACACGTAAACTGAAATTTCACAAATGCTTAGCCATTTTTTTTAAAAAAAATTGTTTACGTGTAGTTGTAGCAGATCGGTCGTTTCCTCGATTTTGGAATTTAATAACTATTAGTATTTTTTGTCATAAAAACACCAAAAGATTCCATTTAGAGTTTTAATTAATATTCAGAGCATGAAAAATTATAATCAAACAGTTACATCAGCCAATCGACGAAGTCTCCTCCACAACAATGCGTTCCGGGTCATTGTTGCGCACCACTCGTCCAACACTTAGCGACTCGCAAGCTACAAAACCTGGCTTGCATTGTTTTTATCTGGGTCTGTAATTTAACATGTTACAACAATTATCGACAATTGGTGTACAACAATGATTCGAGTATATTTTCAAAGATGCAACGCTTGAATTACAAATATATGTAACATCAAATAGATGTTTTTTCAAATCAGGAATTCAAGTTGCAGACCCATTAGACAGATGTAAAAAAAATATCAACAAACGGTTTACAGAACTTATAATAGTCCATATTAAACTTCAATCCTGTCATACATCATATAATACACTGTGCTGAATATTTCTTCTACAATATGACATTTATATAAACTGTGCACGTGATTATTACAAAGATAGCATAATTGAAAGACGTTTCACAACTATATCTGTTACCATCATTTTGTGAAAGGTAATCGCAAGGTACATTTCAGTTATCTCAACTGAACTTTCACAAATCACAAACGAGTAAAAAAAAACAATTAAATTTTTACTTTACTAACAACTACCATGCTAACAATACATGTTGCATGTGCAAATACTATTACAGATAATTTTGTTATACAAATATACATGAATAATTTTGACGGTACACTAAGAGAACAATAAAAGCGGTAAGTCCAAAATGCTTATATAACTAATACTGTGTTGATTTTAAATTAATCAGCTGTAGGGCTGAGAGAATTGCATTTCTAAAGATTACATAACCAAACATTTACAAGGATTCAACAGTAAAATACTATTGAATTGAATCATTCTGTGGGTATTTTGGGAACGAACCGTGAGTAGTACAGTGCTTGATTTCTAACCGGGAGGATAATAAGCAAAACTATATGCGAGTTTCTATTTAAGCATCAAAATCTCATTCGATTCAGGTTTAATTATAATTATCCCCAAATAAATTTGTAATTAATATACGTTGCTCAAGCATTGAGTTTCCCGCCCTACCGTAAACAAAGGACTACTAGCTCTTTGGCGTTTAATTCCATGAACTATCTTTCTGGTTTGAATAAATATGGCGGACACCTGCTGAATTCTGACACCGGTCGAGTGAAGTGCAATTGCGATGGATGAATATCACCAATTTGTCTATGTTATTTATTAAGTGAAACATCGGAGTTCCATGACTTCTTTCATGAATATCGCGTAAGCTTACTATTTTATATTCTTATTACCCAAAGGAATTGCTGTATTTTAATTGCGTGTACGCCAAACCTGGTTGAATTTATACGTTAATTGTGTCTTGCAGGTACCGAAAAGATGACAGTTCTTTCTGCAAATGATTCTTCGGGGGAGAGAAATGCGACTCCGCCTAGAAAGAAATTTCGCCTTTCCATGAATGCGTCGGCTTACCAAGAAAACTTATCTCTTACACAGACTAATGTAGACAGAAGATTAACGAGTGATAGTTCTAATAAGTGTGTTTTTGGATCAAACGACACTAGGTCTGTTTCGCAGAGAAATCACAGTTGGGAAATAGACCATAAACCTCTTGGAAGAAAATACATATCTGATGAAAGATTGGAAACTGGTAATTAGTGCAAAGTTTAATACCCCTGTACAACAAATTATCATTGATTACTATCTTGTCATAACACTACTATCGTTAATATAAATACATTAACTTAAAACGCTAGAAAATAATGTAATATATTGACATCTACCACCCATATTGATTAACAAAAATTGAGGCAACTGTACTACTTTAGGTACACCACTGAGATCATAATCTGTTTACTTTTATTGTAGTAAAACCTTTTTCGTGGGATGATGGGAAAATACTATGGCAAATAAATGTGAATAATTGGATGATAGAAAATATTTATTTTGTAGATAAAGGATCATCCATGTGGTGTATCTCAACTAGTCTTTAGCCAAATTAAAATTATGTAGAGCATAAGCAATTCAGTTAAATTTTTAATTGAATCCTACATTCAAGGCTGTTCCACACTTAGAAGTTAAAGCTTTACATATGAAGTATTTTTACCTTTTCCAGTCTTCTTTGCCTTACGTCCTATTGTGACCTGGTGTTCCACATAGTGGGACAATTCTATTTTCATGAACAGGCTTTCCCGGTGTATAATTCGTATAAAATTTGCACTTTTATGTTTGTGTGATTTTTTTATATTTTATAAGTCTGACCTGGTTGAATAACCAGAACTGGTGAAATTATATCCCCCCTGTATACAACCTTAGCTCTTGATTGGTGCACAACTGAAGATGTCACAGTCTGTTAATGTGTACACAATGAAGAGAAAATGCTGATGTACACGTTTGGGGATCATATTCCCCTTTAGCCAATTAACCATGAAGATTTGTATAAAATTTTCTTGGTTGTATATATGTGTGCATGTTTTATAAGCCTCACTCGATTGATTAACCATGAAGATTTTACCCGAATTCTATTTTCGTTTTTCCGTCAGAGAAATTCTATTTGAAATATATGGGAACCAGTAAAATTTATTGAAAAGAAAGCTTATCTTGGTATGATATTAAATATGGCGCTAAATCCAAAATCCTATACAAAGAATTACTTTTCTATTGAGTGGGTTGATTACATGCCCTGTTCTCTGATATATCTCTAAGGACTACATTTCACCAAATTCATTGTATGTTAACCGTCAGTCTGCCTCCAGAACAAGGTGAAGCAAAGTAGATAATATAGTTTATCATTTTTAAAAAACTGCAGGATGGTGAAAGAAGTAATTTTTTTCTGGAAGACTTTTACAGAAAATGGGGGACTGCCCCTAGTTTTGAAAAATATCAGTGTGTTTTAAATTATAGTATTTGACTAAAAAAGATAATTTTCAGTTAGTATTTTAAAATTAATTTTTTAGTAATTTTTTCTATAAGTCAAATCATAACATAAAGAAATCTGCAGGAAAAATTGATTGTGGACTGCAATGATATGGCAGGTAGAGACATAAACGGACTTCTTACAGAAAAACATTGTGTCCCACCATGCAGGACCCAAAAGGTTAATTAATTCCAAACAGGAACTCTGCAAATCTGCAGTATTTGTCCTGTTGGTGAAATGAGAACTGCACTCAAGAAAATGAGTTGCATGTACAAATTCAAACCAGTAGTTTATCGGAGACCACTTTTGGTATTGGATTTTAGTGTATTTTAAGCTTTGAAATTAAGTACCATAACTGTTAATTTAAGAATGTCATTCCATTAATGATTGAAAATCTTAAGGTACAAGAACCTAGGTGGATTTATTTCCCTTATAATGTGAAATTCATAAATCCATCAAGTTCTTGTATATCAGAATCTAAATCTGTAACTGTTGTAATTTCCGGTGTACATTGTAATTAAAGATTAGGAAATATTTATTTAAGGACAAGTGAAGGTCTCATAATTTCTAAACTCAATTTTAATATGAAAGATACAATTGGAACATTTCAAAATTTGTATTAATGAATTTAAAAATATGGAGAATTATTTGTTACTTATAGTTGTCTGCAGGTCTTAGTCAAATACTGCTTTATCTTCAAAACTACAATAATTAAGCTATCCATATTTTTTATATAATAGTGTAGAACAGCCTGTTAAAGTGTTCAATATTAGTTGAATGTATCATATTTACTGCTCCAACATTCATAAATGTCAACTTTTTCTTTTAAAAAAATGAAATTTATAGGGCTGTATTCCTGTAAGAACTCTGCAAAAAAAATAGCAATTAGTTTTAATTATTTATTGTTGGATATCATTTTAATAAGATGTTTTTTTATCAAAATCTATCTTTAATAATTATGATAATCAGATATTTTTTCTTTATTTGTATTGAAAAGAATTAGCCTCCTACTAGAAGTGTGTTTTGTACATTGTATAGGTGCCATGCTGAACGGCTACCTGGCTGGCAGCGAGGCACCCAATAAAAGTTCTCCTGACGACAGTGAAGGTGCCTCTCCGATAGCAACACTTTGCAACTTAGGAAACACATGTTTTTTGAACAGTGTTTTATACACATTGCGATTTGCTCCAAGTTTTCTGCACAATCTTCATCACTTGGCAGCAGATTTGTCTCAGCATTCTAGTAACTTAAAGGTATAGTAATTTTGTTTTAGCGCCTTCATTATTGAAAAACAACACTCCACTGTAACCTGAGAAATTGGCATGCAGTCCTGCTGAAAATTTTACAGGCTGTCACCTTGCCTGCCGAAGATGACTATCGATTTTCTTTCCTGTCCAGATGATTAATTTGACAATGTCACATCATCTCTAACTTCTTTTATATATACAGTGTGGAAAACTGCTCATCCATCATGTTTTTAGATATGTTGTTTAAACTTTTAGATGTATGTGAATTCTCTTTCAATGCACACTCTGTCTAGTGTCTGAAATTTGATGCTAATTTTGTTTTCACAAATCTAACGGCACCCATAAATTTTAAATATTAACTTTAGTCTTGTTGCCGTCTTTATGTAGTACACAATTAAATTGAAAAATAGTTAATTGCAGTCCTTCGGGGTGCTGACCGTTCATTCCCTGCTCAGACTGCAGGCAACGGATCACATATCGGTGGTGCATACACAAATTATGAGAGGATTAAAGGGTGGATGAGCTGTATTATCTCATTTCCCTTTGCATTCCAAAAATCACTTTCACACTAAACATATAAAATACACGCTGCTCTGCTTTATATTTACTTATTCACTTCAATGTCTTTGCTTTATTCTCATTTCAACAAACTAATTGCTTCCAAATAATGTAAAGTCGCCTTTCACTCTCTCTATTTAGGCTTTGTCACAACAACTCAATTTTCTATTTTAACTCACTTCTATGAACTACAAACATATCTTCCTGAACACTTATAAACAATGTCTAAATAAATCTTAAGTAATACTGTCTTGCTCCGTGTCCGCTCAGCTACTGTGGAAAAGTGTTAAAGTTCACCCAGAACTAATTAAGTCAAACATCCCTGTCCTCAGAAGCCCCTGTTTACCTAAACAGGCTCCACAAAACTACAAAATATTTCATTCTAACCTGGCTTGAAATTCCAAAGAAATATTTTTGGCCTTATTAATTTAGGCTCATTAAGAATTAGAGAATATTTGACACCATGTCTGATTCAATACATAGTTCAGAGGAGGCACTCACTTTGAGCATGTTCATAAGAACAGTTGAAGGCCATAATTAGTGTGTATTATTAGTAAAATTGTTAGTTTAAGATTTTTAATTTCCTTACTTTCTGATCATAGTTTGAAAATGTTAGCAAAAATTGTCTTTAAATAGCAGTTCTTTTACTTTATAGCTGCATTAAAAAAAACTGATTATATAATTTTGCTTCTCAGGCAAAATCATCTTCCTTAGGACGAAATGTCTCAGCTTCAGGCTCTGGGGTGTCTAGCACTGGAAAAAGCTGGAGCAGTAAGGATCTTTTGTCCCTAGGAAGTTCGGCCAATGGCTGCGAAACCAAGAATCGCATACAGGCAGCTACAGAGAAACTTCATGAATTGTACGAGAGTTTGCGAACTTCGGAACAACGTGCCAATCCTGATCCATTTCAACCTAATGTTTTCCTACATGCATTAAGGTTGACAATTTTAATCCCATGATAAAATAATTACTTTCATTAAACAGTGTTATATTGATGTTCTAATTTTATTTCCTAAATACTTACAGAGAGGTGAATCCAATATTTGAAGGTAACCAGCAGCATGATGCACATGAGCTACTAGTGTGTTTACTTGACAATATTCGTGAAACTTGCAGACTTGTTGCAAGTCAGGCAGCAGCCGCTCTTATAGCACCCCCACAGCCACCGCCGCCACCTGTTACACCTCGTTCCAAAACATGGAATGTCAGAAAGTCTTGGAAAAAGAGAAAACCTCAACAAAGGGGCAAGGATAATGCAGACAATGGAACCACTGAATCTACTGAAACCATTGTTAATGGAACTATTGGATTTCCTCTTACAGGTAGGGTTTAACTGTAAAAAATATTTCTGAATGTTCATGCGATTATCATTTTTATACCAGCTGCTGTACTCAAGGTTTTATTTTCTGACAAGCAAAATAATTATTGAACATTTTAGGTGTAGTTTTTTTTAACATCAATACTACAGCTTTTTATTATAATTGTGTTTTGGGATGTGATGTGTAACATGTCAATAATGGTATTACAAAATTTGAGTGGCATGAAGCAGATATTCTGTTTTATTAAAACTCCAACAGCAGCAGCGTTTGAGATGTCAAAGGCATTTCCCTCAGAATTCTGCCAATATGTCTTTAATGAGCTGACTAAAATTTTGTAATTGTGTGGGGGTTTACTATGTTGGCCATATTAACCCATGGTCAAGTATTTCAGTTTATCCCTTTAATAAAAAAAATATATATTACGTTATTTAAGTATTTCTCTTATTTTGAGCACATCATACATTGCATTCATTTCATGTCAAGAGTTTGTGGCAGTTTAGTTATACATGATAAATGATATTTCAGGGATTTTAGAGAATACAAATGATGATAATCCACCTGAAAATGAAACTGCTGCAGACAATGGTCCAAAAATTGAAGAAAGTGTTGACGACTGCAGCGGTAGAAAACGTGCTGCAGTGGGATATAATTTTGTTTCAGATGATTTTGAAGGAATAACAGTGTTAAGGACAACGTGTTTAGAGTGTGAAACTGTAACTGAGCGAAAGGAGTCATTCTGTGACATACGTGTACCAATTTCTACTGATACAGATTCAGATAGTGGTAAGAAATTTGTTTTTAATATATTAAACATTGAGTGGAATTTAAAAATGGTAATTTATATCAGATGTTATTAAAAAGTTGCTATCAGCAACAGACAGTATCATTATTAAGAGCTAAATTTTTATTTATACCTTTATTACTATCCGTATTCTGCATGAGAATTATTTAAATTAAATTACCTTATGATGTAATTTGAACAAGTGTCATTTTTCCTTTCACTTTAACTCTAACCTTCTAATTTCAGGGAGTTGTGGTAGTGTGTTTCAATCTGCAATTGTTACCACTGATAATCTTCGTGATCTTAACAAATACTGGTGTGAACAGTGTTTGCGGTACAATGAGGCTAGGAGACAGGTTCGCTATGAACGCTTGCCAAGACTTCTGGTTCTTCAATTAAAGAGATTTTCATCAACTTTTGGGTTAGTGTTCTTTGTCCCTTTCTTCAATACCACAATTTCCATGTTTATTCTAATTATTTCTGTTTATTGACAATAAGTAGTCTTGATTTAAGTGCCATTCTTTCATCAAAACATTTTATACTCGGAGCAATTGGTGTGAATAAAGACAATTAAAAATTATGTTTTGGATTTACTATTTATTTATTCATCTTGGAAAGTAGTTCAAATTTTTTAATGTGTTGAGCTATTGCTTGCATATACCAATTCAAAAATATTTGTTCTGTAGTAGTGTTTTATAAATAATCTACATTGGCAACCATAACATAACTTTAATACTCAAACTGTTCCATATTATTTAGTCCTATTTGTTGCACCTTTCTTTGGAGTTTAATTGTATAGCAATAAAAATAGTATTAACCAAATTTGGTCAACTTTTTTAAAATTTCTTATTCGAAAATCTGTTTTAATTTTAGATCCATGGTGTGTGTGTCAAAAGTAAATGATTATATGCCTACGCCTCTTATGCTTCCTTGCTTTTGTGAGCAATGTTGTCAACTGCCTGAAGATGATCGCCCACATAATTACCAACTTTATGGTGTTATAATGCATTTGGGTGCCACCATAGCATCTGGTCATTATGTGGCTTACGTAAGAGCTTCCGACTTGTCTTCCGATTATCGCCACTGTGAACGACGTCGGACCACAAGCTTAAATGGGTGTCTCGGAAAAGCAGGTGAATACTTCATGTGCACTTATTCTCAATAATAATGCCAGAACATATATATCTTTTTAGATGATTTTTAAAGAGTTGCAAAGTATTACTCTTTTTCCCTCTCCTGTATGTAGTGCTGTGGAGGGTTAGTACAAGTCTCTAAATTAATTAATTAAAATTGTTTATTAATAGATATTCTCTCTCTCTCTTTGCTATGATTTCCTCCATAACACTTTTCACTAAAGCTATTTTCCTAATGAGAGAAGATTTAAAAAGTCTCTGAATATTTGTCACATTTACTTTTGTGGCAATTTCAATTACACTGCATTTTTTAATCATGACAATTGCAAGGTCATTGCAGCCTTTGAGCTGGAATATTATAATATTTAATTGATAAAGATGTCACTCCAAGTAACAGGGTTGCAATTAACTCTACTTTTCTTCCCTGGGTCTCCTCAACTGGCTTGGATATTAAAATGTATAAATAACATGGCACACCAAATTTTGAACTAGCTTGAGTATTACACACATACTGGGAAATTCGCAAACACTTTTTGGTCATGTGTGCTTGGTGAGGATTAAATCAAAATAGAATGTTCCCTTAGTTTTTGAAAAGGGGTAAAAGAGAGGAAATCCAATGCAAAGCGTTCCTTAAAATCACAAATTTCATGTAATTTTTAGTTGTTAGATTGGGTACTACATAGTTACTTTTTCCAGGATCCGGTGGTAGCGCAAAAATGAGTGGTTTGTTAAAGTTTTTCCACTTAAACGTTTCACAAAAATCTGCCACTTCATCCAGAAATGTGGGAACACCAAATGGACATTCAACTGCAAACTTCCAGCAGTCTGCTAATAAATCTGGACAATGCCGTGGATCAGATTGTTGTGGCATAAGACTCCAGGTTTCATCAAATTCTTCTGGGGCCATGGGAGGAGACGCGTCGGTACCGGAAACTCCGTGGCTAGAGTGTGACGACGAAACTGTCCGTATATTAACACGCAGGGAGTTTGAAGACGTTCTCGCTCCGAAACCTTCTAAAAGTTCTGCTTTGACTCCATACTTACTGTTTTATTGTAAAATATAGAATTTTATTTTTGTATTTCAATTATTTATAAGGTATGTGGGAAAAGACACTAATAATTTAGGTAGTGAGTTACATTCCTTTGCAAATTTATTAAAGAATTTGTAGCTTCCATATTGTATATTGTCTCTGCCATTCAAAGAAGTCCAATATTATATATATACACATACACACACATACTCAGAATTATAAGAATTTTCAAATCATTACTAAAAGTATGTAGAAAATGTATTAGAAAGTGATTAATATCATTCGCAAATACTTAAAACACTGACCTATTGAAAAAATAAATCGTATTTCATAAGTATACATATATATATATATATATACACAAAGCTTTGAGTCAATGACCAAACATTGAAATATTTATCATGAAATCCACTTTAAATGTGTACTTCTACTAGCAAAATTTCTCTTTACTGAATCAAAAAAAAATTATTAAAATTTCAGACACTTTATTTCTATTTTTTTTAAAAAAAACATTAAAATGTTACATTCATCAAATGTTTGTCAACGTATCAATTTCATTGGCTTAATGTTTTATTTAATTGTCAATGTTGGTAGTGTCACTTCATTCAGTTTTGCTTTGGCTATCTCTAAAAGATATGTTGTATTACTATTCTTGTAAAACACACTTGAGCCATTGTAATTTACACGACAGAATAATGTGTATACTTTTCCATAAGTTAATACTATATTAATGAAGATGAAAGTTTCTGTTAATTTGAGTTTACTTGTTAGCTGACTCCGTGAAGATGAAGTTTTATGGCACCCTTGTTGCTAGTCATAAAAGTGCATTTATATAAGGATGTTGTTATCTTGTTAAAAAGAATTTAGAAATTGTAAACTCGGGATCCTGTGCTTGCATTGTTTCTTTGTATTAAAAAGATGCAGCTCTTGAGGGTATGTTTTGTAAAAGTCCACGTCGTCAATTATTTATTACCTGCTGCGGCGGTAGGCTCCGTTTGTAATTAGCGATGAACTAATTCCCGTGCCGTGAAATTCTGCGATCGGTCCCCGGTTACGCTGAGGTGACCCTTTATCAATTATACTGGGCATTACCGAGGGCTCGAGTCAGACGTGCCAAAATATTGAATGTGTTAGCATCACTTTGTCTTGTGTATAGTTATCTTTATACGTTTTGTGTCACTTGAATTGTTTGTACAGTGCATAAGTTAAGTATGTGTAAAATTAAGTCCGACCTGTAGTTTTATTTTCCATTTTAATTGTCTGCGCACACACACAGACAAGTGAACTATTATTACCACTGTTTTATTTATCGAGTAGAGATTCCTTACACGCTCCTCTTCCAGTAAAGTTGATTTGTTGCTGAAATCTTGATGGATTTAAAAAGTGCTTGCATAATTATGTAACTGCAAAGAAAAGTATACATTAGAATTTATAAAACAGTTTTAGGCAGTTGTTTGCTTTGATTGTACTACAGTGACTGACATGAGAATTCTTAATTAGTTTGTGTGTTGCTTATTTATTATAGTACTTTATCTTTTACAGTCAGCTTAATCATAACATTTTCTATCAATGTACATACCGTGTATGGATTATTATTATTTAAGTTCTGTAAGTGTTAATTTCAGCTTCAACTCATAATATTATTATTATATTTAATACAAAGAAAATATTGAAGAGGATGCTCTTTCATCTCGAGTTGAAAGTAGTTTGCATTATTGTTAATAATATTTTGAAGAAGGAAAAAATGTACATAATTTCATAAATAAGAATGTTAATAAAGTGTTCAGGGGAATCCATGTTGTTCAATTTTACTGAAGTGATTTGTAAATAACTTGTAAATTTTTTGTCTGTGGATTAAATTTAAATGTAGGAGATTTTGAGATTATTTACTGGCAAATACATCAGAGTAAAGATAGAGATGCACATTTGGTGGCCTATCTGAAGGGTAAAGTTGGCAGGCGCTGAGCTCGTCGCCCCTTCAACTATGCGTTCTACCCGCTCCCAAAAATTCAGAAACCGAGGGTCCACGGTCGCCCAATTGTTGCCGGTTTCAATTCCCCACCGAGAGGATTTCTGCTTTGATGGAGGACTCCTGCCAACAAGTACATACTTTCCTGGACTACTTAAACTGCACACTTCTTTAAACCACCTCCACAACATTCTGGTTCAACCTTCCACAGTCCCACCGAGAACATGGCCAATAAAGTTAAAGAAAATATTACCCGTCTCTACTCCCATACAATCGGCTGAATCGACTACGTTGCCAGACGCAGGCCAAGTCAACGCGGCACAGTTAAACTCCCCATAGCTGTTCATGCCCGGAGTCACAACACCAGTGCTTCACACTGACCCACTTAAAGCCGGTGGCATGGCAATGGGTTCGCCTTTGAGAATTTGGCCCTTAATAGTGCACCATTACAGCACAAACAATTTATATGCTGTGAGACACAACACGGACCTGACAAACTACCAAGACTACTTAAACATCTGAATGGCCTGCATGCGAATATTAAATTCAGAGTGGAAATGGAGAAGGAAGGGACTGATCAGGAAGAAGCCAGATGGGAGCCTGTACCACTCCGTGTACGGGAAGTAGCTTTCACCACCCGGCGCAGAAGATTGCAGTTCTTGCGACCTTGGTGCAGAGGGTCGGGACCGGGCAAGCGAGTTAGTGACGGTAGTAGCCTTTTATGGAATCCAATTTTAACAAAAGGCAAGAGAAAGTTTGGAGTTTATCCTATAAATAGGAGTAGAAGGTTTTACGGAGAGCGCCACCATCTTTTTACAAAAATGTTTTTTTAAAACCTATGTTCTCCCTCTTGGGTCAATTTTGTTGCACAGAGAAATTTGTTTTTCTGCCATCTGTTATTTATGTTCCGTTAACTATATCCTAAAAGCCGTAATTATTTCATCAAATTCATTTTATCGACCTTTTAAAATCTTTGGCTGATTTTATAAACCATATGTTGTTGTTTTCGTTCAATCCCACTGTAGTGGGTTTATCTTAGTTTCATCACTTCAAGCCAAAGATAGGCGTGCATTTGATAATTTTTTCATAAGACAACGAACCAAGTTTCCTTTCCTATACTTAAAAAAAGGAAAGGAAGAAAATTTTAATAACATTTAATTAAACAAATGATTTTTTACTAACGGAAATTACATTGTCTTCGTCCTGGTTTATTGTTGCATTCAGTTGGGCTCGAGAGTTTTCTATAGTCCTTGCCGGGGTCGGCGGTGAACCCATTAAAGTGAGCGACTGTTGTTTGACTCGGTGGTCTGGACTGTCCAGTAAAGGGATCACTGGGCCCTTTTTCCATACATTCCGATAATTGTAATTTTACAGCAATTTCAAGCTCTAGAAGATGCATTTCACGGATGGGGCACTACCACACTCCTTGAGGAGAAGTCATTGCTCTGAATTATTCCCACACGGCTGATGTATGGATTGGTCTCCATTTTCCCCATAAAGATTCCACGTGCCAACTTGAAAGACACGGTTTCCTCCAAGAATTCTCAAACGTCGGAACATCTCCAACAGTTTCACCAGACATCACAACGAGTTGCATCAATTTACTAAAGCAAACGGTTGGCCGTGTCGAAACCGTCGCGACGTGATGTGACCTCTGTTCACGAAGCAAACTTTCAGACACTGCTCCGTGACGTCCGATATTGTAACCGTTTCTGCAAACCAACGTATAATAAATTCCAGACCTGACCGTCGCACTTGGGGAGTCCTTTATGAAACACCCTGTATACGCTACATCTTCGACTCTGACATGACAATGACGACATGATTTGAGTTAAATAAATCTGCAAGTGACAACTACACACCACAAGATGTCAAAGCAATATGAATGTTTCTTCTTGTTAAACACCATCTTCAACATTCATTCAAATATTTTTTGTAGTTAACCAGACAATTTTTTTCCCTTCATCACGCGAAAAAGTTTTTCGATACACACAACGGCAGAACTTGTCCAGTTAATGACATCCGTGAGTGAAATGTTTCTTTCTAACTTTCACGTTCAAAGAATCTCTCTAACCAGTGGCTGAGTCCCACGTGAAGTTTCTTGTTCACCGTTATTGGTCTTGTCAGGAGATTTATTGAATTAAATTATGATGGGAATATAAAAAAAAAAATCATAATAACTGGTTTAATTACATTTATTACAAACATGATTAAAAACTGTCATTAACACAAAATACAATTTGAATTACATGCTAATTCATTTACAGTATAAACAAAATGATCCTAAATCTAATGGACGAAATTAAAAGCTCACTATTTTTAATTTGAGTATCACAAATAAAATTCAAAATAATACCAATATGTGCCTGAGACAATTCACAAATCTAAAATTAGCTGCTCAACTTGAGTTTATCACAAATTGTGTCTACAACGTGACTAATTTCATTACTTAGTGGCAATATTGCATTTTATAAATAAATGTCAGTGATGAGAAAAAAAAAGTCATTAATGACGCACGTGAAGAAAGTGATGACAAAACAGCTAATTTTTCTCCACAGCACGCCTCACGAGTGCAGATGAAGAATGTAGGCCCTCGCAGTCATACTTTCATTTCACCGTCAAAATGACTATTGTTCGCTAAATCAACTAATCAAAAATAAATGTCATCCTACCGACAGCAATCTTGTCGAATTGCACTCCTTGCAATTGCTTACATTTCATTGAAAGTTTGCTTGCACAATAAATATCTGGTGCACAAATATTCGGTTGCCTCATCGCAAATATATATATATTTTTTTAAATTATCATAACTACAAAGAACTATTTACAACGTGCACGACACCTAAAATAATTCACGATTTATAACAAAACAATTCATTCAGCTATAAATATAAAATAATATAACTCACACAATTACACTACTAAAAATAAAATATTTATCATCTATGAGTTGTATAAGTAAAAATGTTTGTAAATATAAGTATATATAGATAATTCTTGGAAATGTACAATGTATAAAAGTTAACAATTTATATCTTAACTTTCAATTAGCCTTTTATATATTTTTATACATTGTCAGTACAAAAATGTCTTATCAATAACATGATAAATAATGCACTTTGAAAGCACTTCATACTTCAATTTTGTTTCTTCGAAACGAGTTTTAAAGGGAACCGCCGGAGGAATGCATCTGTTGGACGACGGCACTTTGCCACGTGAACCAATTGAAATATAATCGGATATTGTTTCTATCATCGTCAATTATAAAATTGTCTTATTTGTCTGGAATGCCTTTTTACACAATTACCACAGGTGCATTGTGTAATTCACATAATGTATTCAGACATCACGAGTTGCAGGTAAAAAAGCTTACGTTTTGTACTTTGTATTCAGCAAACAACAAAATAACTCAAAATACAAGATTCATCATTTGCCGTGCAAGTAACAACCGAAAGCTGCTTAGAAAACTCTGGAAGCCCTACAGTGTTCCCATTTTACAAAGAGAAATGTGGAACACTTGATGGATAAAAAAATTATTAAAGACACAGCCTTTTAAGATTATTCCACTGATATAAACTAATGATGTAATTGATACTTTACATTTGAAATGGGTAATGAAAGAATTCTACACGAGTCAACAAAAGTACGTCGCTAAGACATATATATAAAGTAACACTACAAAATTGGTGGCAAAACTGTTGAATCAAATTAGAGTATAAAATAAACTGCAACGTTAAAGCTTCAATAACTCTTAAATCAACATACATGAAAGCACTGGGTGTAAGAACGAGAGTATTGAAAATTTGCAGGACAAGTACAAATGTCTAAATTACAGTATGGGCACTAACAAACAAGATTTTGTTGGCAATGACAAGTTTTATTCACTATGAAAAATTTGCAATTGTAATAATCTTTATATGAGAGATTTTGAACCTTGGTGAATAAATTGCACTCTAATTCTGTATAAATCCGATTCCTAACAGCTGCGTGTTGAATATGCACAGCCAGTATATAAAGATTGATTCAAATAACAATAAATAGAGGTACAAGAAATGACAGTGGGAAGGGGCAGTACCAATTTATTGGCATTCACGTAGTTCAACATAATGGCAAAAACTTGACCAACATTTGTGATGCATGAAACTGATGCAGAGAATTGGAAGAGACGATAAATAGTCTTTTTAACTTTAGGTATCATTTAGTCCTATTGAATTAATAATTATTTAACAGACTTTCCTGTGTGAATTTCTTAGAAGGTAATAATAAGTGGAAGCTTTTCTGTCACAAACAGACAGTATTATAATGGATCCTATAAAGTTATTTTTATTTCAAGCATAATACCTTCTCAATAATGTTGAAACTATTTATATAGGCCATGAGATTCTTTGTCACTAATTCAAATATTTAATTTAGATTAAATAAACCACTCCTTCTTCTTTTGAACTTGATGACCAGTAGTTGACTGAACGACCGCAGAATCAGGGTCCAGAGCATCGTCGGCTCCCTTATCTTCCTGCGTAAGATACTCGCCTTTGTGTCGAGCGAGGTAGCGCCCGATGAGTATTGCCATGACTACCAGGGCCAAGAAAATAACACCCAACACACCTGAAAAAAAAAATTAATAAATTAAATAAATACTAATTTTAAATTACTACATGTTTTTATGTCAATCATATTATCTTTAATTATAAAAAACATGATAAAATAAGGGTGAAAAAGTCAAAATTAATTTATTGATGATTAATTGTTAAAACTTTCACTCCTTTATGTAGTCTGTGTAAACTGTTTTCTTTTCTTTTTACATAACAATACTCTATTTTGTAACAGTAGCTCTCGTGTACAGTGTGTGGAGAGACTTTGTAAGTTAACAGGGAAGACTGAAAAAGTAAAGTAAAATTAAAGATCTGAGCTATGAAAACGTACACAGTAGACTCTTCATTATCTGCAGTAATTATGGAGACAATTAGCATGGATAATCAATGTACACATAAGAAGCCAGGCATATTATCAACATTAATTTATTTATGCCATACAACCCTACTTAAGTTTGCCCTGGCCAATGTTTGTTCTCCATTAAAAAGCTTCATCACATAAAAACTTAAATATTATTACACACAACTGAATTACCCTACTGCCTACAGTTTTAGTGGCAAATGAAGAATACAATTTAATGACACGCTCGCGCCCTTCTTTCAACTAAACTCTCTTTCGTCTCACTACTACTGACTGTCAGGTGCACCTGCAGAGCCTTTGTTGGTCCCTTTGTTTCTTAAAAAATGCATTGCCACGGTTCAACCACTTGCAGATAATCGAGAGTCCACTGCATCAAACATACAAGCTCCATTATGGCATCTACACACAAGTTTCATTTACTACAACTGAAAAAGATAATAAAGTAATTCAACAAAAATTACCTCCAAGTATAGCTGAATCAGTGTGACGGTAAATTCCTGCAAGGATCTCTTCATCTACAATAGGTGGTGGCCTTGTTTCAACTATATTAGGAGGATGAGTAACAGGTTCCACTCCACAAAAGTCCTCATTAGGTCTCTCTACAAAAGTAATTAAATGTAACTGTACCACTAAATTGTAATAATAATAATACATTTAAAGTTGTACAAATAAATACTTAATTGAATTAATGGTTATTACTGTCATGCATTAAGATAGATCAAGAGTGAGGACATTTTAACATCCATTTAAAAAAGAAAAATTGCAGATTTCACAGCAAGCAATTTTTTTCCCTGGGAAGTTGTGAGCATATTTGGTCCAGCTATGAGCATAGTATTGCCACAGTGGTTCCGTTCAAAAATCATGTAATAATTTAATTATTTTTTATAATGTTTCTCAATACTGAGCGGAGCATCTAATAACAAATACTTAGATTTCACAAAAAATAACTGTTTTTATTAATATTATGGGTTTATTTATTGAATTAGTAGCCCAAAAAATTATCTCAACAGAACATTTTAGATACATCTTCTACATTGATTTCAATAATTGCTGGTGAAATTGTCATGAAGGAAGAAGCTAAGGACACGGCAAAGTGGAGAAGGAAATTGCAGACCTAGTCCAAGGCAGAACATTTAATAATTATGATAATAATAATCTCCCATTGAAATCATTTTCACAGTTAAAAGGATATTACACCCATAAATTCCATGAATTAAACCAATGTTATAGACTCATTGCAGACAATATTGACTCAAATATTAAACTGCTATAGATACATTTATTTTGAATGAACTGAAATTTAAAAATACTTACGGCCAATCCAACGAACGTTGACTGGGGTGTTTTCTTGAAAGAGTAACTTCAAAGGATAAATATCATCAAATTCCACACGTGAGACACATCCAACAAATCCCTCCGTCATAGTTTCATTTCGTCCTATGTACATGTACTGAATATTGTTGAACTGAGCATCTGCAGATGTTTTAATGTCAAAAGTTTCTTCATGTGGTTTGTGATTGTCTACCTATAATACACAGAGTGATAAAATTAATGTAAATAAACAACTTACTATATACAAGCAATACTGAGCAAAGCAAGTTATATATTATACACACATACCTGTAAGACTATTGTAGCTCCAGAATTTTTACGAGATATACGGACATCATGATACTGCCCCAATCCCAGGTTAAGATCTGGATAAAACACTTCACGCCTCTCAAATCCAAAGTCAAAAACCACTCTGAGAGCCCCTGAAAATGATATGCTTTTAATAGTTAATTCATTTAACTTTCTATAAAATGTTTGGTTCCCAATCTGCTCTAACACAATTGCTAATAATTGGGCAATCTAATAATTTCAATAAACAAATAAATAATGATTTTATCTTGAATTTTAAATAAAAATCCAGCCAATTTGCCAGTAAACTTTATTAGTATTTATTTAATACCTGTACAATGTTTTGTCTATATAGTTTTAAAGGGATAAACCATTTTGCACATGCAGGTAATTTTGCAACGTGGATGGTGTCCAGCAATGCAAAATTATCCACAGAATTTCATTTCTGAATAATGACAGGAATAAAATGTGTTACAGAAATTATATGTGTAGGATCCATATATCACTGCACGATTGTTGTCAAAAGAATGTCATAAGAAGCTCAATCTCAAAATTAAATTTACATGCAGAAAGAGAGTTTGCAAATAAATACAAACCATTTGTCAAAAGATAATTTTTGTTGTTTGAAAAACTGATATAATGTTAATTTCATTTGTCTCGTCCATAAACTTTTATGCTAAAACAAAATTCTAATAATTTATCTAAATAAGGTTAAGCTTATTTACAGAAGCAGCAATAATATACCCTCCATTTATAAGTAACTAGATTATTTCTATTTAAAATAAGCAGTTGGATCAAATTTACTTAAGCTAAATAAATATTAGAAGCCCTAAATTAGTAATTGAAATTCAACTTACCACTGTTGGATATCATTATCGTCAGATACTCTTGAGAAATGTTTGAAAAAAAACCAAGAAGGAATCCCTTTGGAATTGTCGTTGTGAACCCTACACGTATTTTCTCTGAAATAGTTGATCTCCAACTTCCCATGAAATCATATTTAATTATTGAGTCTGGTCTCATTACAACACCAATTTCTGAAAAAGTATACAAAAAAACATACATAAAAATGTGACAAATAAATGAATTGTAATACTGAAATTCAAATTTTTGTCTCCGGGAAAAACTACTACCTATTAGTCCAATCATCAATACTCACCATCAGCACAAATAGGACCCTTAAATGCAGTCCACCGGCAATCACATGAGTAGCTATCATAGCGTTCAAAACAAGTACCATTGTTTAGACATGGATTACTTTCACATTTTCCAATGCAGCCTGGACTGATTCCTGAACAAATAAACAAAATTGTCAAAACTGTATCTCACCTTGTTTTAAAGAAAGTAATTTTACATTTTTAAATATGAAACTTCCAATACATTGACTGAAGTCTTAGCTGTGCAAACTTTAAACAGAAATAAAATATTTATAAAGCACTTCTTATGAACTTCAGTCTATATATGTTCTATTATACAGAAACTGAGACTACACCAACATAACATATTTACCCACTATCATAAACAGGCAGTTGGACAGTCTCCTGAGGAATGTTCTTCCATTATGATATTGTGAACACCCCCAAATATTTTAATTCCATCTCAACTGACATGACGACACTAGCTACTATGACAAGGCCAGACAGAAGAAACATTTCAAATTTTTGGAGGCATTCAAAAGAGACTACTGCTTTTTATGCTTGTCGATTAAACAGATTCTTTACACTGTCCTTGTTCATTATTTTGATAATGTAACAATCCTTACATGCCATGCATTAAAATAACATCATTAACATAATAAAGTTTTGTTATTTATTCAGCAACTTGACACAAAACCCACAGAATGTACAACATTGAAGCAAAATTAATCACATTGATTATTTAGTCAAATCATACAAATATTACCATAAATGCCTTTATTGGCATAGCTCCTCAAATCTGCCAACTCTCCATTTAATAGCAATGCTCGAATGCAACCAACAAATCCATCTCTATAATCAACAGATGCACCTATGGATAGAAACAATTTAATAAAAGTGAGAATAGAAAATATAAAAACGTCTATATTAGATGAAGTAGCTAATTAACAGACAAAATAAAAATAACTTAATGTAATGCTTCCAAGCTTCAATGGTTTAATTGAAACACATACATATAATTCATATGAGAAAGAAGATATTCACAAAATTGTAGATTGAATCTTTCAGTCATGATAATATAATTAAATCACATATTTATTGTTGTGTAAAATTTAAAAATGGCTGTATTAGAAAGTTTAGAAGGTTTAAGACTTTAAGGATCATGTTTACCAACAAAGGTGTGCAAGTGAAAAATTTCCTGATGTTTCATAAAAATGTAACTGACTTATCAAACAATTCTCATAAATAACAACTTCAAAAAAATAATATAGACATTAATGATAACTCGTTAATAACCATAATTTCAATTGAAGTGGCTCAGTGAGTTAACTACAACAATGTTTTGTCAAACAGGGATATGGTGCATTATAATTTTCAAGTTATGTATGATTTGTCATTTTTCTGAACAAAGCCTTACCAACAATTAGATCAGATGTCAAATGCAGAGCTCGAACAGGTCCAGGTGGTTCCCTAAGCTCAGCTTTCTGAGCTCCATCAACTACAATGCGTGCCTCTTTCCTAGGAAATTATAATAAGCAGGTTTATAACAAGTTCAAACATTCCTTACTAAGTTAAACTAGAATAATTAAAAATAAACATGGAAATAATATGTATATGATCTGTACGTATAAATATAGACGACAGCTGGCCATCACTTGAATGTTGTTTCTAATCTTCTTACAAAGGGAGCAATGTCATGACTGCGTCACCAGTCTTAATTTATCTAATTCTACTTCGATATTATAAGAAAAGAAGTGAATTAGTAATAATGTTAATAAAAGCACAGTATAGAGTGAAGTGATCTAGAGAAAAATAAGATTTAACTAGAATAGGTGGAAAGGATTATATGTGCACAATCAGATAAGAGTTACATTCAGTTACAATATTTTGTGCATATGCCACTTAATTTAATTTTACCAAAACAATCACCCCCTGATAACGTACCCAGAAAGAAAGATATTCCGATTAGTTCACTAAAGGCTCTCAAATAGCAGTTCGTGGTATGATTCAAAGTTCAAACACTAGTTATCTCTGGTATCAGGGTTCAGTGATCTGATTCCTGAGTGAGTGATTCAAAGACTGGGATCTCAGTCCCAGCGATCTGATTCCTGAGTGAGTGATTCAAACACTGCAATCTCAGTCCCAGCAATCTGATTCCTGAGTGAGTGATTCAAACAGCTGGTTCCTCTCGGATTACAGAATGGGTCATTTAGGAAGTTGGTGAGGGCATCTGGTCCAACGGTCCATAGCATAAAGATGTCATCTATGAACCAGAACCAGGTTAAGGGTTTGAGTGAGGAGGTATTTAGATGTTGCTGTTCCAGTTGTCCCAATAGGGCACAGAAGGGTGTCCATAGTAGTGCCACTGATTTGATGGTAAATTTGGTCTTGGAAGGAAAAGTTTCTGGTAGGTGGGTGTTTGGGAAGGAATTTGGTGGCATGCCAGACAGGAATTGTTCAAGTGCAGACAGGCCACTAGTGGGGGGGTTGGCTAGCCGATCACAGGAAATGTCTTCCTAACTTTCTGATGAAGGGGGCGGTGCCTCTGAAAATTTAAAGAACTCCAAACCTCAAGTAAGTCACCTACTGTCTCTCTCTCTTTCCTTTTGCTACTAATGGTTTTCATTAACCTGACAATATCATTTCCTGACGCATATATATGTGGATTTAAGGTTTCAATTTTTGTACTCTTAGAAAGAGCAATTCCATATTTCTAGACGGACCTCTACTACTTCTTTAAGTTTGTAAAAAAAAAATTCCTGGACACACTTTTTTGCTTTCTTTATTAGGTAATTCAAGGTCACCCATTTAAAAACATGGCCTATAAAATAAACAAATGAAATGAAAAGCTTGCACAAGATAGGTTAGCATGGAGGGTTGCATCAAACCAGTCTTAGGACTGAATGCCACAACAACAACAAAATTATGCTGGATAGAGAATAAAATGTAATTTAAAGTAAAATAGAATTTAAAAAATTGGCACAGCGTAGATTTACTATTACACAATCTGTACACTGAACACAACTGTTCTATCTAGAGCTAAAAGTTGCCCTCACTAGAGCTCAACTTGCCACGTACACTTCTAGACGCAACATGGAGAGGTCCAGCTAGAGTAACTCTATGTAGAAATTTTAATATTAACAGCAAATAAAATATAATATGAATGAAGACTTCTTGGGTTTCTACCTGGGCTATATCTTGCAGAAAACTCAACATTTTGATAACTAACTTTGCCACAATTGTTTTTCACACATATTACCTGGACAGAAAGCCATGAACTCTACAATCAGTGATTCACTACTAAAATTTGCATTATTCAAAATTCTCTATATTACTGTATCCACATTGTGTTTTGAGGAACTCCGAAGAAGCATCTTTATAACAAGTAAAAACAGTTAACTGTAAAATTGAGTAAAAATATATCATTTAAAAATTATTATTGTAAACTTCAATTGTGAGATTTCAGAAGTATCCAAGTTCACAACGCATCTTCATAAACATTGTGAAACAAAACAGTTTGAGGTTATGATGACACACTTGAAGCATTTTTCTGCACATAGCTTTCATATTCCAAAGTCAATAGAGTTATTTTCTTCCATGCAAATAAAATTCTGGGCAATTTAGAGGACTTTTGGTAATCTAAACAGTAGAGGCAAATGTACATTTTGTACAATATTATTGTGTTACCATTACACTAAAGGAAATGTGTTGAGTTTGAAAATAACAGAACCAATACTGTACTTTATTATACCTAATACTGAGGGCAATTTAGTTATTTACAAAGCCATTTTTATATAAAAAAATACAATTTCAGAAATAAGAATTGGCGACTCCTGATTTCCATGAATCAGTCTTAAACAAACAAAAAACAGAATCTTAGGAATCAAAGCTGTATTTATCACACACTCTGAAGTTTTACCTGTTCCTCTCTACAGAAACTGAGTGCCAGTTGTTATCTGCCAAGCGATTTGCTGTTTCGACATTTACTCCCAGTGGACCACTTCCGGCTTGATATAAAAATTGCAAACGGTTGCCTCCTAAATTAAATAAAAAATGTATATACTAAAAATAACACACATTATTTTATAAAAACAGAATACACTATTTTTGTTAGTAATATTTTTCCTTTCAAAATAAAATGTAATGGAACATTGAGAATAGATCAAGGAAAGTTTCTCAGGTCATCTCTGTAAGGCATCAACATTATTATAGCTAGCACTATCATCTTCTTCCACAGGTGGCAAAACTAACTGTAGAAACATTGAAGTCTACAGAGATGGCCAGGACGTGAACCCAAAAAGATTATCGAAATTATATTCACAATGAAATATTTCATTGAGGATCAAGCAGATGTTGTAAGCGAAGATTTTAATGAGCTTTGTTTTAAACATTAATCAGTTAACAGGAATAAAATATATTTTATAATTTATTTCACAGTATCTACTTACCAATAATTGAAATTTTTATATAATCTGATGGCCCTCTGCTATGCATAATAACTGCATTATCAGCAGTAGTTCTGAATTCAAAGTAAATATCACCACTATGACCCATGTCAAATGTTGGTAGATTAATTGTAGCATCAGCAATGCGAAAGGTAACAACATTTTCAAACAAATCTGCAAATTTTTATTACATAAATAACAATCTAATTATAAGTCATTATAGAGATTGACTACAGTAAGTTATTTTTAGGCATTATCATAAAAATTTGTAAATATTAATACTGTAACATGTAAGACAGAGACAAGTCCTTATTAGATATCAATTTATTTGTAATAACACTTGCACAAAGTAAACTCACCATCTCCTTCACAGCTCAAGGGACCCAGAGTGTAGCGACCTTCCTTATCATCTACTGCTGTTCCAGTATCACCAAAGCGGAGTCGTTTCACAGGCAAGTGCTCCTTCTCAGTTATATCTCCACTGTCTTCCAGCCAGGCTTCAAGACCTGACTCAGTTCGAGATGGTATTCTCAAATCTACTCTCCAGCAATGAAGTGCAGTTGCAACAAACATGCCACAAGCAACATAAAGCAGGTAAGCAACAAAGTAAATAAGCAAAAAAAAAGCAACATACTAATAACAGTAACTAAATATGGGTAAAAAATTACAGAAACACTATTTTGTTGGAATTTAGAAAAACATAAAAGCATACTTAAGCAAATCTCAATTTTTTCTAGGGTACATTTCATCTACTCAAGCAAATAAATATAAGAACATACACTAACCACATACACTAATTAACATAAAAACAACCAATAATCTGAACATAATCTTACAAAAATTGAAGATATTTATAATTTTAATTAAAAAAAACTGAATTTTTACTTTGTAGTCTCTAAAATCACATCAAATGTTTTCATTTTACTATTATTTAATTACTTATTTTCCACTGTTCATTAAAATTAAATATTGCATACAAGCAACGAAATAAACAACACATTAGCAGACATGAAAAACAGCCAGGATTTAATTTGAAAAAACAACTTCAAATAATATAATAAACAAACAACATTTAGAAATAAAAAATATATATATAAAGAAAGTGATCATATTGCAGAGTAATAGTGGGGAAAAGTACAAATACAGTAGATATATAAGACATCAGTATACAAAATGTTAAATGAAACAGAAATAAAAAAATAAAAGACATGTGAAAAATTAATACTACAGGAATACTTGATAAATTGAATCGTGCATTAAAACAAATATATAAAATGATTAACAAGATTCAAATATTTTATGCAATTAGATATAAACAACAGTAACTGTATTTCTTTTTTAGATTTTACCTTACAAATATTTATTATACACACCTGAATCACAATTGCACCAACGTGTGGGATCAACACAAGTTCCCATAATACCACATGCACATTTGAAGGATCCTGGTATACCACCAGCCCAATAATCCATCTTTTGATTATTTCGTGATACCCACCATGAAAATGGATTGAATTGTTGTTTACTGATTACTGAAAATGAAAAGATAGAAATTCAATTACTGGTCATGATGGACAGAGTTTAATTTCATAGTTATACAGTTAATAATTCAAATCAAAACCCTGATTTATCAGGCTTTAACCAAAATTATAATTAAAATAAAATTGATAAGGGCAAGAGAAACTGGCCATCACTCAGAATACTATTCCTAATCTTCTGATGAAGGGTGCATTGCCTCCCAACTTTAAACTTCAGGTTCTTTCTTGCTTTCCTGTCCTCATTAATTGTTCTGTCTCTTAAAGGTTGTTTTCATTAATTCTATTAATTGTTGTAATTAATCTGATAATGTCATTTGCTGACTTAAAATATAAACGTCAGTGTTTAAAGTATACAAATTACAAAAAGTAGTAGCCAACCTACAGACCATAAGTGACAATACCACACATTTCTGCTAACCTTGTAGCTTTTGTCAAAGTGATGAAAAACATTAAGAACCATTAGAACAACACAGCACAGAACTGCTGACGAACTCGAATGTCTGTATTTTGGTTACTACTTTTCGTAAATTGTAAAAAAATTTATACTTAATATACATGATTTTACACATTTGACAAAAACATATATTAAAACACTGACCTGGTGAGTTAAAAAGTTTTGCATTACGGCACTCATATCGTAAACTTTGATGACAGGTTTTTGAACGGTTAACTAATGCATAAAGCTGATCTGCATCTGCCTCATACGTCACGTCTTGTACAAAACTTCCTGGTGCTCCAAACCCATCCACAGGTGTCGTTTGCATATTGCTGTGACTTACTTCAGTAAGTACACGTCCATCAGCTATTGTAGAAATTAAATTACAACAAATCAGTTTTTACTACATTAAATAAAGCAGCATCAATTAATGTGGATAATTAAGAAGAAACTATTCTTTGACTGTAGACTTCACAACATTGTTTAAACTTAATTCCACACATCAACAAAGATGTGGCAACGATTTATAGAAAACAAAGGCACTACATCATGTAGTTATGAAAGAGTAAGGGGCCACTAAACATCAAATCACAAAAGTAAAAGTTATTTTCAGATTCATGTTAACTAATTTAAATTTTGGATAAAGTTTGGCTCACATTGATATTTCTTCATCAGACATTTGAGTCAGATTTCGTGTATGATGCCAAATAAAAAAATTATTAAGTAAAAACTTTTTATCAGAAATTTAAACAGCACTCATTTAGGTCATATGCATTTGTTTGGATTACTTGTATGAATTTTCTACTTTAATTTAACTGTGCTGGTTAGTGGTGTATTATAAAAGAGACTTTGAAGTTATTTATTGTTAACCTGTGTGGTGTTTCTTCAATACATTTTAATTGATCTTTGTGGAATTTTAAGTGCACATGTGTACACAAATGGTGCAGAAATTTATCTTTCAGAGAAGGAACATTCTCATTTAAGAGTTCAATTAATCATGTGTGAATAGAATGCGAAGATACGGATATTTGGGACCCTAAACTTTTAATATTCAATTATTTCATACATACCAGCTACAGGAGGGATTTCTTTAAGTGCCAATTTTTTTTACATAATAATAATCTTTTTCACAATAACTATTTGCAACACATCAATGTAGTTTCCCTGCTTTTTGATAACTGTGTCCCACTGTCTCAAATGATTTTATATGCCATATAAGAAATCCTTGTTTCTGTGTCTAATGACTCATAGTTGGGCAGTTTACAATGGGTTAAGCATCTCTTGGACTTCCATCAACATTATTATGGGCTTACGACATGACATCAAAATGTCATGGACTAATCTCATAATGATGCAGGCAGAAGCCCAAGATTTACTAATCCAAAATGTTCAGTAAAACCTTCAATCTTAACAATGTAAAACAAAATTCATAATCTTTGAATTTTGGGGAAAAGTTCTGGTGGACTAACAACTAGACCTCATTTCCTAATAATCATTAGCAAATATCACTTACTTCAAAGGGTCTTAGAAAAGTTGGTAGCGTTCAGTAGATCTAATGCACGATCTTCAATATTGTTACAGTAATAATGCAAAGAGACCTATACGAAAAAAGCTGAGCAACAATAGAATAGGGTCTCAAATGTTCAACCGTCAACTTATCCTATAGTATTAAACAATACAGTATTCTGATATAATGTAAGACTCCTTAAACAAGAATACACAATATTTTTAACTACATAATACTTACATAAAAACTGGCAAGTAACTGGAAACGGCCGTAAAGGTCCACTGCCATCAACATCAATTTTTATTTCTGCCCGTTGTGTAACCGAGTTAGTGTTTTTATGTGCCACACATGATAATGGATTCAAAGCTGTAAATATGTATTTAGTTAGTTGAAAGAAAGTAAATACTAAATAATATATAATTACATTCAACAATTCTTAAAAATTAAATGTTATAGATTCAAGACACTTATTGAATTTTTAAGTAAATACTTTTTTCAATACGGAAGCCACCTATTTCTTAAGACAAAATAACTAACAACCATTATTACAAGCTAACCTGAAGCCAATTCTTAACTGAAAATCTAACTGAATCGATTATTAAAACTAGGATTGGGATCCACTAAATTTTAAATACTGATATGTAATATTAATGAAAATTTTATCTCTTATATAATGAAGTAATAACATAAAATTTTTCATGATGTGCTCATTCAAAAAAAAAGATCAATTTTACAGAAATTATAACTTACAAGAGTGACATACTGCTCCTGAATAACCTGTGTTGCTGCAATCACAAGAGAATTCTACAGAATTCTGTTTACAAATTCCAGAATGCTTGCACGGATTGGGATTGCATCTATCTATCATCTGGCATGCTTCTAAAACAACTTCATTCTTGCAGCAGTACTCCTAAAAAGGGAAAGAGAAAATTTAAAATGCTTAGTTATTTATCAATTACTTTCCTCACACTAAATACAATTGTTATGGTATTTTCTTTGGCGGTGGCAAATTCTTTTCCAACTCTTCTTTCAATAACATAATATCCGTAAACATTTAATAATCATATAAACAAGTTAGTGAGTAAATTTAAACATTGCATAGTAATTAATAAAAGTAAAGTAAAGAATGAAAATTTTGACCTTAATTTTGGTCAAACTAAAAAACATAATTTAAAAATTTGAAAATTTAACTTGAAACTTACATCATCAGACCAATCTTTAGGTACTTTATAATTTCCGTCGACACTGATCATACGCATACAGCCCACAAATCCTGGCATTCCCGATACACCTCCTGCAAATTTCCAATTATACAGGCAAATTACAGCATTAAATAAAAAATAAAATGAGTCAGAGCAAAAATAATTTATTTCCTTTCCAAGTAGAAGATATTTTTATTTTAAATGACAACTACTGGGTCCAATAAATTATTTTTTAAAAAAACATTGTTAGTTTCCATTTATTGTTTATAGCAAAGCCAATGCTTAGCTTTTGAAATAAAATTAGCTTTGAAAGTGTAACCAAAAGTTTAACAAGTCCTGTATATTTAGACACAGCACTGTTTCAGTTCACAAGTTACCAATTATAATAAATTATTAAATAAACTTCAGGGTCTACCTGCTATGTAATAAGCAGATCCTGTTGTCATAGATATGAGTCTAACAGTCTTCATTGGGCGTCCATCTAAATTAAGTATTAAATAATTAATGCCAACAGTTAAGATTACAGTATGCCATCGACCATCGTCAAATGTTTCATCATAATTATCGAGCAGAGTTGCAGGATTATCAGGAGTTTCTATTATCACTTTCACCTTTCCATCTTGCAAAAACACCTAAAAGTTAACAAAATTGAGTATTTTAAAAATATGTAGCCAACCATACTTTTATGACATTTCTCCTGTGTGAACTTATTACAGCATAACTCAATACAAAAATATTTCAAGCTAAAATATAAGCATTGGCCAGGTCATAGTAAATATTACTATTAATTATTTAACATTAAAAGTATTTTTACTGTGTACTATCTGGAAAAGGAGTCTTTAATCCAGAAAAAGTACAGACAGTGATGAGAAAATGATTCTCAAAATATGAATTCTACGAGGGAATTAACAGCAAATTATCAAAATCATCAAAAAATGGTATACAGATATTGTTGCATTGAATAAAAACATCAAGGGACTAAAATTATTTTGACATTAAGTATGTGTATATATTTTGGGGCAGTGTATTATACAGTAAGCTAGTTTGACAAGAGAATTTTATCACTATTTCATGAACTGAAGCATTAAACATTACTATTTAATTAAAAAATATTAATAATTTTATTATAGTTATAACTTTTATAGGTCATAATAAATAAAGATTATAAGGCGGAAAACACAAAGGAATATTGTTACGACAATAAGACCTGTGTTAGGCAATCAGTTTTGATAATTGTATGTTTTATTAGAAAAATTAGAAATTTTATTTGATGTTAGAAGCAGTAATGGGACATGCAATAGTAAAACATTATACAATAGTTATCTCATCATGTTTAAAAGTAAATATAAGCAATTGTATGCCTAAAGTAGGCGATATCGATATATCATATTCTCCAAATGGTATATCGAAAGTAACTTTTGAGATTTAAGATTAATAATAATTTTAATAATAGTAATAAACATTTTAATATAATAAATAAATTGTGTTAGGTCATAAGTGTTAAACAGTGAAGTTAATGAGGAAAGAGGAATTCTGCTTCGGGATGACTGGTGTTGGGCATAATTTAGAATTGTTGTGAGGACGTAGGTGTGTATGAGTATGTATATATTTATAAATTTATATAAATATGTAATTATGTTGTTATGTATGAAAGAATAACCACGTGGGAATGCCAGTCCCCCATCGAACGTCTCACCAGGTTGCAAAGTGGGGAATACTACTCAAATATGAGTCGTACAGATTTTTCAGGTTGGACAAAAACTAACATGATGAGGTGCAACAGGCCTCACTATTACCGACAAGGCACAAAGATAGTGATCCAGGAATGGCTCATTGTTGGACAAACAAGCATGGCTGGAACAGCTTTAATGGTTGTGTTACTGTTGCATGACTAAAAGCAAAGGGTAAGTACAGCCGTGTCTTTCATTTCCCATGTACATGCTATGCTGAATGCATAACAATATGATGGCAGCCTCTCAGGTAAAATAGTCCCCTATTCAGATCTGCGGGCAGGGGCTACTCGGGAGGATGGCATCAAAAAGACAAAGATCGATGTCACAAGTTTAACCTGTGATGGTAGATTAGAAAATCTAAAAAGGGAAATGGAAAGGTTAAAGTTAGACATAGTAGGAATTAGTGAAGTTAGATGGAAGGAAGAGCAAGATTTGAGAATCTATCAAATTGAAGTAACAAGACATAGTAAAGACAGAGAAAAAATAATGAATATCACGAGAAAAAGAAAATGGTTGTCAGAAACAATGAAGGGGAGCTAATTAAAGTGTAGTGAGGGAACCAATCATTTTTCAGAACCCACTCGACAAGTGCTGTATCATAGTACTATTACACCTTAAAATGGGCTATATTTATGGCTCTAACTAATAAATTTGTAGACAGCAAAGCTGAAGCTGTAAAGTTTGTTATCTTAAACATTCACTCCTGATAGTTGTTTTTGTCATTCTAGGAAACTAAAAACAAAATTTGTTAACACAGAATTAGCTTATGAGTAAATAATAAAATTTACATTACTTACCCTTACATAACCTCTCGATAAGAAACTATGGTGCATAAGCAAACCATTATCTTCATATGTTCTGAATGCAAAAGAAACGTTAAGGGATTTCACACCTTCATAGCCTTTTAACAAAACAAAAGACTTAGATGTCAAAAATGTTACGGGATCTATAGGAGGGTCCTGAAAACAAAAAAAAACTACTATTCAATTCTGTATCAAAGTGTATTTAGATAATTTAAAAATTTTAAATTTGTGTACTGCCATGATTGGCATAATTTAAAATAAGTTACTGTATCAACCATTATTTAACTGACCTGACAATGATCATTACGGTTTACAATAAGGAAATTTATGTTATTCCTATCATACTGTGCATCTTTGACCAGACGAATTAGATTTGTTGAATTTAAATACAAATTTTCAATGCAGCCAGTGAAATTTTGGTTCACAACAAGCCCATCTTGTTTGTTAGGCACACCACCAATGTAAAACTATAGAAAAAAGAAGATTATTTCAATTAGAATACTAGCCAATGACATTTATTGCATAAAATAATTCAAAGTAAATATAGCAAGTGACAGTGAAAGTTAAATTTTCAGACCAAGACCTTGGCCCTTGCAAATTATATAAAAATTTAATAATAATCCTAATATAAAGAAGAATGTATCTTTAATAATTACTGATAATTATAAACATACTTAATAACATATATTGCATACTTCTCTATTAAGATTAAGACTGTAGAATTCTCCCTTTATTTTGCCATCAATTCTCACTCTGTCAACGGAAAAAACAATATTACGTCGATTACGACTGATAACTACATCATGCCACAGGTTGTCATCTAAAAGACTGCCAACGGCTAAACTGGTCATAACTCCTGACCCTATAACAAGAAATATATAACAAATGATAATCTGACAATAATATAATTAACTTGTTTGGATAGAAAAGTGGGATAGAGAACAGTTGACTTTAATTGCAAACAAAAGTACTTAAACGAAAGTGTAAAAAAAAAGGTTTGTATTAGGGGCGGTGGTAATAGAATACTTAAATTTTTACTACTAAAATCTTGGATTGAACTTACCCAAGTCAATATTCAGTAGCATACGATTATCTCTTAACTGCAAAGCAATGAAATCTCCTTGAGTTCCACGGCTATACATTAAAACTCCATTTGCGCTAACAGTCTTGAAACGAAATCGAATACTCTCTCGTGTAGCGGTGATAACATCACGGTGAAGATCCCATTGGACCAAGGATGTGCCATTGAAGTAAAGGTTGTCAGCGACTACAAACATTATATTTTGTACATTATTAAACATAATTAACCTATAATTCAGTGGTAGTAAAGCTTGAGTGTGCAATAAAATTCAAAGACTGATTTTCTTTTAAAAATTGTAAATTTAAATCAGATAATTATGCTAATAACAATGTAACAAAATAATAAACATTAAACACTATATATATATATAAACCATGCAATTAATTTTAAAAGCTTACCATATTCACAACCATACAGCTCTACTCTTAATGATATTCGATCACGCCATCTTGTTGGGTTTATACGAATCCACTGAGCAATGATCGGTACTTCAAAAGTATTTCTTCGAGTTGAATCTCCATTAATGTTTCCTTTAAACATCTAGTCAACATACAAAGACACTATTATGGAATCAAATTATATGTAACTGAATTTGTGAATCTGGTTTAAGGACACAATAAATAAACCGATTAAATTAATGACCGATGATAAATAGCCTGAATTTTTTTGCAAAAGTAGATGAGCAACTATTTTCAACCCCCCGCAGTTTTCAACAAATAAGTTTTCAAGCTTTTGATGTTAAAATAAACAGTTCCAATTGCTGTTTTCCTCTGATTTGGATTGCTTGATCCACATTTCTTTTCTTCAGACCTTTTTTTTTTAACTCTGTACACAAATTTCAGACATACACCCTTATGCCGATTTATATGGAGTGGACTAATCCTACACCTACATAGTGCACACAATTTTTATATATGTAATATTTTTTGCAAGATATGATAATATATAAGATACAATGTCTTCCTTATGAAAAAAAGAACCATGAGTTTAGTGCATCCAAATATAACTTGTTTCAGTAAGGCAGTGATTGGTAAATTATTTAGTAAAAAAAGAGCAATGATTGACATTTTCTTTTGAAAGCCTTCTTTTTTTCAAAAACTTAAATTATATAGCTAAGTCTATTGTTACTTACTTAATTAGGGTAACCCCGCACAGACCTTTGCTAAGAAAAGCTGTACAAACTAATTCAGTTATGTTTGCTTAGGTTGACCCTTACAAGTTTCCCATCCAAGCTCATCTTGTTTACTTATTTTGTCTATCTCCTTTTTATAACTCCAAACCAACTGATCAAACCTTTTTCAATCCATCTTCATTCATGGTATGCTTCCTAATAACAACTTAATAAATTTAAAACCACAGAGTTCCAATCTCACTGCATGTGCATGCCTGCACATGTTAGTATAATGTCATAGAAAGTAATACTTGATAAATGGATTCTCTATGGTTGGAGATTCCAACAAAAAAGATTGTGTGCATAGGGTAGGTGAAACTTTGCAGAAATTACAGATGATGTTTCTTATTGTTACTGGCCACACACACTCTTATCCCAATACCTCCTAAATTTAATAAACACACAATACTTTCCACAAGTAAGTAATGACATTGCCAACAGAATCTTGAATGACTCTTGCAATAGCATTCAGACTTGGGAGACAGCTTTACAGGATTAGTAATCATACATTCTGAATAAAGGTTGAAATATTTTATAGTTACATATAATACCTGTGCAATAAACATAGATAAGTTTTAGGTGCGTGATTTATTCATATTACAAAGGAAAAGAGATTGTATTACCTCATCCATATGAACAATCTTCAGTTTAATACAAAAAATGTCTATTACATGCACAGATTACAATTATCTGATTAATAATGTAGAGGCATCAAGGTAAACTGAAATGTCTATTTTCACATATTGCTTTGAAATCTGTTTTAGACAAAGAGTATCCCAAAACACATTTAGTAATTTTTTAATTACTTTAAATTAAGACAGTATATAGTTATCATTTTATTAGATAATAAAAAAGCTTTAAATTGATAAGCATTTAAAGGCTGGTATATTAAATAGAAACTTGTTCATATGAAATTAAGTACTTAATTTTCTAACAAGTATTCCTTTTTCTTTGTAAATCAGACAAAGCTGTTATAAGGAGTTATTACAAACAAATTTTTAGTTAGGTAACATCTTGTCAATAGATGTACAATAACATTAACAGTAATGATGTTATTAACATTCAAACTCTGTTAGTTGAGAGTTAAAAGACATAACAAAAATTAGAATCAATCAAAAGATTCAAGTCATTTTATGATAGTACTTATTTGTCATTACATAATGCCCATACAAAACAGAACCGGCATTAGAAAGCATTAGTTAAGTGCAGGCAACTTTAAAGAAGGTGCATTTTCCATTTTAATTGCTAGTTACAAGCAGGCATTGAAGGACACAATTTAAACTTTATGAAACTAAAAAGGTTTACTAAACAAGGTCGTGATTTTAAATTCAATCTCTCTAATAAAAATTAGTAGAAAAGTTTCTTAAGACCTTCAAAGCTAACAAAAATTTCTTACAATATCAGTAAATCACATATTGAGTCGTAGGTTTAATATTGTTTGTGTTGCAACAATGACTGGTACAGTGAATTTAAAAATGCCCAAAAATACCATTCCATCTGATTTAAGAGTATTTTGGGAAAATAAGCTACACCTTCCGCTGTCTGTCATATTTATGCTGCTCTCGAAATATGTAAATGGAATAAAACTGACAATATTTCATCTTTTTAAAAAATATCAATATTTCTCCCGGGGTATGCATTAGAATGGAATAATGTAAAAACTTTAGAGACGTGTCTAACAAATACACAAGTCTCCGAGATATAATAAAATAAACCTACAGCATTCTAAATCATAGTCATTGTACCTCATCTTCACCAGTAGCACTTGTATAACTTTTCCATCCCTCACCATCTTCTGAGTACATAATACTATATTCAGTAACAAATTCCATGGTTCTTGCACGACCTTGGGTAGCTATGCCTCGAATCTGTTTCCTATCCCCCAAATCAATTGTTAACGATTCACCGTAAGTATTGGCTTCTGGTGTCCATGCTAAATTGCCTGAAAATGAAACAGAAGAGAGCTATCTTAGGGGAAAGGAAAGAGGCTCAGAAAGGAGGCCAACTTTTTTAAAATTTAGACTGATTTATAAAAGTAACAGTGGACACTGTTCTTAATAATTCCAGATAAAATTATCTACTCTTATCCTGCTGTACAAGTGAAGTCACAACAGAAATATAATGTTATGTTTGACTCAATTTTGCTTTTGCTTACCCCATTCTATCACAGCAAAAAAATATATACATATGTTGAAAGAATGTATAATCTAACTAACCCCACAAGACTTTTTTCTAACGGCACCAACAATCATAATATTATCTCAAAATGAAATAACAATATGTCACATAGATTACTAATTATTCTAACCAAATCTATTTTCTTCCATTATATCAAAATCTAGAATACATTTAATCATTACTTTATAACAAATCAGTCTAAAAGCAACAAGGTTAGTAAGTTATTCAAAACCTTAAAATTAGTTAAGGGTGCAGAAAGTAATGCTGCAGAAAGTTCCCAACACCGCCAAGTGCAAACCACAAACATGCATTCCTGGAAAGAACACCAACTGATTAGCACAAAATATAAAATATACAAATACAACTACACTGTTAACTGAAGTCAAAGATAATACTGAAGACACAACAAACATATAACTCAGGTTTCAACTGTAGCCAATTTTTACATTCACCGTCACCCTGAAGATGCCAGACTTTCTCAATCATTGGCCTCGGTTGAAACCCAAGATTTACATTTACAACAAATTCACCAGTTATCTTTATAATTGTTAAACCAATGAAGTTCTTGCATTCATTCTTTGTATGTATCACATTTTCACTTATTATTTTTATAGTAAATGAGGAGAACACTAGAATAGAAAATTGCAACTGTAAATATATCTGAATTTCTATTACCTAAAATATTATATACAACTAGTAAGATATAAAAATTTCCAGGAGTTGTCATAACTTGGCAAAAGCTGTAAAGATTGCAGAAACATGTTATGGCATTTACTTTATCACTATTTGTTGTTTGTATTATGGATATTTTTCTTTTTGTAATTTATTACGCATAATTTTTCTATTGCAAAGGTAATAATATTAAATATAAATTGTTATACACACAATCAAACATTTCACTTGCTACAAGAAAGAATTGGGTAAAAACAAACTTATTATCAGTACAGTTTTCAAAGTAATAGAAAATACAGTTTTAGCCATAAAAATGCATCAAATGCAAACAAAATATTTTCAATGCAACATAATGCACTACTAATAATAACTACAAAGCTCAGGAAAGGAAGGGAGGTTAAAACATAACTTACCTTAACCTCTCCACCTGCTTCCTTGTAAGCGGCATAATCGAGACCATTAGTACCATACATGATAGCATACTCCATAACATACTCTGAGGAGTGAGCACGACCACGAGTTGTTATTCCTGTTATGTTGTAAACTTTATTCAGCTCCACGATGAGATACTGATCATAGTCAGAGCTTGAAGCAGTCCAAGCATTGCCTCCTTATGAAGTCAGCAGGATAGGAGAGGACGAGAAATCAAAAAAAAAAAAAATAGAAAAAATAGAGGAAATATCTAAAACAGTTTTTCATGCCTCAAACAGTATCAAAGCAGGATATGTTACAACCAATGAGTTCTGGACATATTATCCAATATGAGTGTATTTCAGAAAATGCATTTTGACAAGAATGGAGCTGATAAAACAGAATACAGTATGCACTTATCAATTCTTAATGTTTACATTACATAACTCATTGGAAATAGAACCTTTTCTTAAACTGAATGGAACATTGGTTATTTTCTTCTATTCTTTTTTGATTTCCATCTTTTAATAAATCAACTATAAAATGGGAATTTTAAAATAAACCTGATTAAACTTTTGAAACATTCAATTATTATCAGAAACACATTTCAATAGATACGAAATAACTACTAGTTATTCTATTTATTTATATGTGGATGATATATTTGTTACCACCTAAAAATTTAATAACTTTCTCCTGTCCAGCATGGTGACATGAGACCTTAATTTAAGGCAAACAATCTAATCTCTCTTTTTTTGTCCAAACCAATTTACAGTTTATTTTGATGACACATCCTTACTTCCTTATGCATATGAAAATTGAAAAATATTATTTTAAAAAAAACTAACTTGTACTGCATTTTAATTAGCTCAATAAACAACTAGACACACTGCTAAAAATTCTGCTTTTATGTCCTTGATTCGAATAAATTATATGGCAGGCTGAGAATACCAAACTTTTCCCCTTGAAAATTTTATTTTTTTGTTTGGGTGTAATTCAATCTCTACAGAACATTAAAAATTTACAAGCAGAAAATAAACACTATAAATTGATATACTTTAACCTCACCTCAACTTCTGTAACTACAACTACCCTAATGTAATATAATTTCAGACAGAATAAAGGCAAATTATGTTACGTAATATATTTTATTAACCAATACTGTAACCTAAAATAAGATCCTTTTCAGCATATATAGGAAGGAAATTTTAACAACATTTTTATCATTTTCCATAAATATGATTTGAAAATACCTGTGGTATTTTGAAATTTTCATTTAACTGAAATTTTGAGAGCTAGAATTAGTTTCTTGGGATATTGAACCAAATATTTATCTTGTAGGATAAATCATAAATCCATCCAACAGCCCACCAGCGGAGAAATAAAATGAAGTTTGTATATTGATGCAAGTAAAACATATTTAAAGTGTTCAAGAATGATTGTGACAAATTTAGCCATACCACAGTCTGATTGAATCATTGACCGCTCAGTTTTAGCACATATTCAAGAACCAGGATAATAAAAGTTCTAATTTGTCAAAATTCAAACATATACACAGACCCACACATATTTATAAAGCATGCCCTCTTGTGCACTCCTATTAACACACGGTAAAAAAAAAGTAAATTCAAATATTACAGAACACCTTTTTAAATCTACTTCAACCATGCACCTTCATCATAGGGTTGTAGAGGTAAAATTCAAAAACTAACTACAGCTGTGATTGGCATCCACATATAATGGTCAAAACATAATAATATATAAAAGACTTCTACTAAAAAATACCCAATATGGACTATTAACTTAAGAAAACAACCAAGATTCCATTTTTACAAACCACAATCATGCAAAAACAAACAACAAAATTTGTTTGATTTAATAATTGTCAATGAATAGAATTTGATCATCTCCTCAAAAGATGTAAGCAACTGCCATATATATCTGCAACTTGAAAGTAAAATTTAAAACTGAAAATTACAAAATTTACTAAAATATTATACTACAGTGATAAGTAAAATAAAGCATTTAAGAAAGGATAAAAATGAGTATGCCAACGTACAATATATTGTTCCAATACTCACAATATTGATGTTCAGCATATACAGCAATAGTAACAAGACCAACGCTTGGCTAGGAACCTAAACTTCTATTAAGCTTACCAATAAAATAAATTATATGGAAATAAAAAAGGAAGTAGAAAATTATACTTTATAAATGTCAGTAACAACTCAGAAAAGATCCTAGTGAAAAAAGTTTATCTAAGGTCATTAGTTACATTACATGGTTATTCAAACACACTGCTTTTTCTCACTAAATTTTAATGTTAGATAAATGAAAGAACAATATTGCTACTGTAAACTATCAAATTCTATCAGTTCACACTGCTATCATGTCACCATTCTAAAGTAGTACTAATTATTTATAGTTCATTAGTCTTTTTTTTTCATTGCTAGAATTTATTTACTTCACATTGCATAACCACAAGAAATCTGAATTCTTTTATCACGCTGCCACATTATTGCTCAAACTTTTAACTCAATATTTAGAAGTCAAATAATTTTCTTCTAAATACACTATCAAAGGCAAGATATCAATATTTCAGCAATGACAGTTTTGGTGTTAGGATTTCTTGGAAGGATGGAACACAAAATAATGAGCATTTGGAGGTCTAAATAATTGAAAGCAGTGCTGCCAATAAAGATCCATAAAATATATTTATTAATTTTAATGTAAAAATTATTATTTAAAACATTAAAATTTCTGATTTTACAAATTTATTTATAATCATGGTTTTTCTGATTTCTTAAAGTAATTGTGACAATATACAGAATCTGGTGGCAGAAGAGGCTCATAATTTTCAATGATATCCTCCCACTTCAACAATGAGAATGGTACTGAACTAAAGTTACTATCCTTGATTGCAACAGCAACACAATGTTGAGCATCTAATAGAGATTCTTCAAATTTCCATCCTTTCTCAATTTTCCCATTTACTGAAAGTGTTGTACCAGTCTCGGCATGATCAAACTGAGTAGGCAAAGGAGCCTTAACAGAAAAATTTAAGCTTGCTAACTCAATGCCTATACCTACACCAACTGCTTTTACATAACTTTCTTTAAGACACCAATGTCGATAAAATGACGTTAAACGTCCTAATTCATTGGCAGAAGATTGTATCGCTTTCCATTCAGATGAAGTAAAATGACGATTCATAAGGCGGAAAAAGTCATCTAACCGACTCTCTCTGCTTCTATCCATTTTCATTATGTCCACTCCTATTTTGGAACCTAGTGTAGTATCACCAGCAAGTACAGTAAAATTTCCTTGATGTGAAACATTAAAAGAAACATTTTTTCCTTCCCCAGGTTCAAGAACAAATGGCTTCCCTTTCTCATCACGTCCAAATTTAACTGTCGCATATGGTATAGTACAAGATTCACTAACAAACTTGCGCATAAGTAGTCTACCAATTATAGAAGCCTTGGCATCTTGCTGAAAAACAAATTTGCCAATTCGCATTTTTTCTTCTGGCTGAATACATGAGGCAGCAATAATCCACTGACTTTCTGTAGGTTTCCAAGTACCAACATCAAAAGCCCAACGAATACCTGGCATTCTTAATAATTATAATATTAATTCAAAATACCTATCTACGAAAATTGAAAGTAAGCTACACACAATGATATTTTAATTATATTATATATATTCGAATAAAAACAGTTTTAACCCTGTAATTTAAGCAATACGTTTATAAAGTGATTGCAAAGTTCAAGTCACACTAAAGGCTTCAATAATTCAATAAAGCGCCATGGCACAGGGCATCAGAGCTCAGATCATCACACCTGCAGCACAGAGGAAAATCTGCCATCACTTTAATAGTCTATAGCTTTATAAATGTTTGAAGAACAAAAATTAATCATAATACCGAGTGTCTTAAAATGTCAACCCATTAATCTTTTAAATGTTACAAATCCAAATAAATGTATACTCTTGGTAAAAATTAATTTATACATATATATTAATTCTTTCAAAAGATATATTAGAAAAAGCAAATGTCAACAAATGATGTTCAGTTTTCAAATTAAATATGATACAATAAAAATAGTTTTGATATCATTTACCCATGATCTCATTAAGGAATTTACTTTCTAACAATTATTTAAATTTATACAATTATAACTAAGACTACTTAATATTTGATGATAAAATATGTCTATTGAAATCATTCTGAAAGTCTTCATAGAACTGATACAATCAATTTAACAATTGTCACGTGTCATATTTACTAATTGATAATAATAAATTGCAAATTAAAATTACTGATTTTGGTGCCTTTTCAATAAAATATTAATATAAACGAAAATTAATTTCTAAAAATGTGTCTAAAAATATTGCTGATTGGCTAATTCCTCAAAATGTACCCTCATGAAGCTTCAATATATTTTTCAAATGAATTACAATTATTGTTTGAAGCATTAGGAAACATTTGATGATTCATAAATTGAAACTAAACAGCTTTAATCATGTAACAACTGTTAATATTTATAATTATTATTGTACTAGAAGTATTGGTTTCACTTTAACTTTTAGAAAAAATCTATAAAATCAACTGGCCTTAGAAACACTACCAAAAAAGGTTGGCATCATTCATATCATGAGTGTAATGAATGTTCTAATAAAAATGCTGTACAGCAAGTACTAAAACTGGGTCTATATTTTCTTTAATTGAATTAGTTTACTGTTTTTTTTATTAATAAATTTACTGAACACCTAGTTGGTAAAACTGTAGGTGAATGTAAGAGTACAAGTCAATTTGGAGACACACCCTTCAATTGTAAATACAAGAAGCATAGTTGTTTAAGTGAATTCTTAAAGCAATTTTACACACACAATGCAAAAAATTCATTTTTTTGGTAACTGTGAAAACTTTTAAAACCACCAGTTTTACTGTATGGTTAGGAACTGGGCAAGTTTAATTCCCGAGCCCCGCCCCTCACCAATGATTAATGCACATATGGCTAGAATGAAGGAAATCCTGTATTATTATGATGTCAGTGTTAGCAATGGGCATGGCTTGCTTGAAGTATGAGATACACATCTTGCAAAACAAACTTGTTTAGCATATAATGAAATCAATGCTTGGCAACTGACAACATAAATCAGCCACAATCATAAAAGTGTAGTTCTGCAAATCCAAAAACTCAAATTCACCCAAGTTTTGGATCATACAGCTTATCACAATGACCATATTTACAATTTGATGACTTTAATTTCGTATATGATGATAGCAAGACGATTTAATAGTTTGTATTTCGTTATATAAGAAACTATACTTAGACCATGTTAATGCCAAACTTTTCGGCAAATTCATCAAAAACTCATATACATTTTGAGAATTATTTGTGTAGGATTGATAGAATTTTCTACTTTGGTTTTTCTTCAGAACAATAATTCAAAGTTGGCATACCCATATTTTCTAAGTTAAATTAAATAAAATATTAAAATAATACCATCTAGTCTGGCATTTTCTGGTCCTCTATCACGCATCGAAGAGGTGGCCTTTAATACAGCATTATCCAGAAGGGGTAGGTTACAGTCGTAATCGTCTATTTTAACGGTAAGAAAAAGAGTATATAGATTGGACAACAAGATTATAGTAAAAAATTGCAACAAATGTTTCATTCCATGACATAATAAAACTATATATACAGACAATATCAAGTTTGTTATTATGAATAACCTAAAAATTACGCCAACGCCATGATGAAGAGGGCTTGGCTCTCAATTCGTAAAAATCTTGCTAATGCATTACGATATCTATTACTAAGTATAATAATGTGTTATGCTAGACGACAAATTTAAATATACCTGCTTGATTTAAATTAAAACACAAACAAAAGGTAAAAATAATTATTTTCAAATATCCCATGGTAACAACATATAAACCCAACAACCCTAACCAAAGTGACTCACGCAAACAAACAAAAAAACAAACGAGAGTCAACTAAGCGTAACAGAATTGTGGGAATATCAAACCGTAAAAACTTTAATATAGAATATATTTCTACCGCTATTTGGAAACTCAATATAAACTTATAAATGATTCACGAATGAAAATTAAAAACTTCAGGCGAGCGTCTTTAAATATATTTTGTATAGTTTACTATTTTTAATAATAACATTTAAACGCATATTTGAATTATTTCATTACGAAAAGATAACAAATTTGAAAGCTCATTAAATACTTTCCCGAAATATCGAAGGATTGCCAAAATCTAATTGCTTGATTTTTAGCAAATGTTTCATGCTATCGTTTTAAATCTGAAATGTCAGACCGATGTTTTCAGCATTACAAGAAATGTAAACTGTTTATTTTTTACCACGAATAAATCCTCACGTGTTTTCGTGACACATTTTAATCAAGAATCTCTTCTTGGATGTTGCAAAGCGTAGGTTTCCCCGGTGAATTTAATGTAAACAGATAAAAGGAGCAGGATTTATTTATACCATTTTCCCCACAGCAAAAATCTTGGTCAACATATTCATGTATTTCTTAAAAATTATATAAGCTACTTGAGGGTAATCCACCATATGTCCTAATCCATTTTTAAACCAAATTCAAACATATTTTAAGTTTACAATAATTAAAAAGATGGCCAAAAGTCAGCATATAATTTTATTACTATTTAATTAACGTAAAAACGACGTTTCGTCTCCCTTTCGAGACTTCATCAGGCATAAAATTGAGCAATTTATGTCCTTCACTCCATAACTCCCTGTCCGAAAAGTTTATAAAATATATTGAACTATTTACAGGAATTTGGTGTATTTTCGAATGAGGGAGTCAAAGAGTGAAAGGCATGAAATTGTTCAATTTTATGCCCGATGAAGTCTCGAAAGGGAGACGAAACGTCGTAAAAGTAATAAAATTATATGCTGACTTATGTGTCTGTCTTTTTATTTATTGTAAACTTAAATTCAGAAAACTATATGTGAATTTATGACGCTTACCCTGAAAATTTGCATCTAAATCTGCTAACATTTAGTAATTTTGAATTGCTAAGAATTAACCGATAGTATTTTGGATTAAAATATTTAATTCCTGAATTTAATTAAACGTGTGCGTAATGCACACCAAGCATTAAAATATTGGTTAAATTTCTCTAACAAATTAGTCAATTCAAGATTACAAGTAGAATTTCTTTCGGAAAATGTAATCTAATTCCCAATCACTTAAACAACTCCAAATTACTTAAAAAGTCAGCACTGTAATGTGAACATCTCAGGTCATCAGCGACGCAGAACGACCTGTGTATGTATTAAAAGCATTGTATGTCGGTAGACTGGTAATTATGGGCATGCAGCTATGAATCTGTGTGGTCCAAAGTGTCGTCCGGCCTCTACTCTTATTGTATGTCCAGAAATGGGGAGCAAACGGTCATTTTCTATTTCCTCTCGGTGAACCGCCATTCCAGACAAACTGTCATGCACATAGCTTCGCATCTTGTGGATATCATCCATAAATTTATGTACGACTTATAAATGGCATATATACATATGCGCACGAGAATATTAATAAAACAAACTTCTCGATTTCTTGACCACTCCGGAAGAATCCGATTGGGGATAGTGTGCGATTTCGATTATGTGCTTGAAGTAAAGCAATGTGTAGAATCAGACATCCGTTTTAAAAAAACCATAATTAGCCAGTTTAGCAAACCAACAAGTAATTCCTGGGTTTTGACGTACATTTGCGGAACGAAAGTATTTTTTCATTCACACATATTTTAAATAAAGTTAATTTTAGGACCAAGACACACTCGATGGCAGTACTGTATCTGCTTAGTGGTCAACAGAAACTAAAGAAGGCAGTTTGTAGAGCCTTACAGATTGCGCATGACCAAGAAATGGAAGACTGTTGAAGCACATTTTTAATTCCAGATAGAAACCATATTCTGAACACAGAGATGGCCAACCTCTTGAATACCAAGGGTCAATTTTTTGACAGACAAGTTCAGATGTGCCATATGACTTGAGGACATGGTTTAGCAGTTTGTAAATATATATGATGATGGAAATCTGCTATGCTTATGAGATTGTAGAACCCATATTTAATCTCTTGTTGTTATGTTATGTTTGTAGTATTCTTGATAAAGTCTCGAAAGGGAGACGAAACATCGCATTTATATAAATTACATGCTAGCTTATTGGCAGTCTTTTTATTTATTGTAAACTTATAGTCATAAAATTATATTTGAAAAGTAATAACTTTGATCTAGTTAAATTAAATAATTTATGAAGCACCATTCTCCAAAAGTCAAGTATGATGTTCCTATATTAAATGTGATGCAGTCAAATTAAGTAATTTATGCAAGTTTAATGAAGCACCAATCTCCAAATGTCAAGAATGATGTTCCTTCATGATGATGCTATAGCTGACAGACAGTCTCTTCAGTCAAGATAACACTGGACAACTGTTGTTGGCACTGAGAGCGAGATCAGCTTGGAATTGTCTATTCTCTCCGTTTGTCAGAATTCTTATATTTCTGACTCATAGCCATTCATAGCATTTATTTATAATACATGTCTATTAGTACAATGTTTTTTTAACAATGCAAAGGACTTCTTGTCCTAAATACAAACATGCAACAGGCCTCTCGTTATCATCCAAAGTGCCACATACATCACGGTTTGACCACCTCTGGTTTAACGTCTTCAAAATCGAATCAGAAATTCACACAGTTCAAACACATGTTCTTAAAATTAATAAAGCAATTATCTTCTTCAAATTATTTGTGCTGTAGCTGCCACTTATTGCATATATTTATTTGATTAATCACTGGGTCATGATCTTTGCAGTAGCTACAAATATTGTATAATCAGAAAAAGACGTAATGGTGTAACACACACAATACAAATGTTGTCGCTGTGTTTAATAAGTTCACTTTCTCCTTCACCCATAGTAAGTACCATCTCCAATCGATAGATGTTATGTTGAGAGCATAACATCTCAGGTCACTACTGTTTTTTCGCAACTGATACCAGACAAAAATGCATCCCCTCTTGCAATTAATGTTAGGTCTCAAATTACTTTAAAAACTGATCCATGCAATTGAACAAAGCACTATGGACTTTCAAGTAGGGAATTTTATAAGCTGGATTTGGACAGCTTTTTATCAGTGTTCTGTGAATTTTATACTACATGGCAGTTTGGATCGATTGCCCCACAGTATCCATTCAAGCACCCAAGAAATTATTCTCATGCAAATTTTTATATGACCACTTTTTTTGTTTTATTGTGTAACATCTTAATAATTTATTTTCTAAAGTACTTAAGAAAATGTTTTGCATTTATAGCCCTTGCTCATTTAAAAAAAAAAAATATATATCACCACTCATCTAATTATCAAAAATGTTAATTTGCAACTGAAACACATCAAACTTAGAATTATACATATTATGAAATGAAATTGGCAATTGTGACTTCTTCTAATACTTTACCAATTACCTTAACTTTTATCAAATCCCAATCAATGTATTGGAAATAAACTGAAATAAAAAATTATGAATAATACTTGATGTAACGTGAACGAATAAATGAAAAACCATTGTTAGGAAATTTTCTGCAGAATTTATATTATATTAATGAAACAGATTGTGGTCTTACAGTAGTGAAATTAATTATTCTTTACATGGAAATTAGTTAAAGTAATTGTATCACATGAATAATAATTTTTACTTAAATATATTAAGTAAATGGAATTCCACCAGTTCTGATACAAAATGCTCAATCTCTTGCTAACTCAGTGGGCTAGTAAATATTTCAACAAATGACTACAGTAACAGAAATTAAATTTACAATTTTTTAGTCTAAATGGTTCAAATTTATCTATTGCTTATAAATGTTGGATAAATATTTTAGTTTGGTCATTTTAAGTAAGAACAATATTTATTTCCTTTCTTGTATACTGTTAATGTATAATTTGTTAACTGTAAATTGTGCTTTAAACTGACAACACAAGATCTAGTAGTGTTTTCACTAACCACAAAAGCCTTGTATCAAATTACACATACACAGAAATATATATGAAGGTTTCTGAATTAGATAATCCTGATTCATAATTATTCATTAGTTTTAATATCCATAGAATATTAATAAATACTTAAAATTAACAACACATTGGAATATATATGAATTTCAACAGTGTTATTTAAAATATAATTTGTGAATCACATACACAACAACCAACATTTTTTTATACTTCTAATACACTTTCAACAGCTTTCTGAAACCCTAATTTAAGCATGATAGCCGAAAACATTTATATAATTAAAAAATATGAGATCAGAATGGAAAGTATAAAGGAAGTGTAAAATTTATATAACATAATTTACTCTACTTGTGGCATTAGCCGGCATAAAAATTCAGTATTAAAAACACTTGTAAAAAAATAAATCATTGAATTACATGATAAATCAATCACCATCAATAATTTAGAAATACTTATATAAATACATTTACTTTTTTTCTATTAAGTTTCTCTATTCTATATACCATTTTTAGAAAGAATATAAACACTGTCATATTTCTAAATTTATCAGATATAAAATTGCAAGTTAAATACATAATTTACAACAAAAACACAGACATTGAAGTAACTTATTCATTTAAAGCAAATACACGGTGCTAGCACGATGTAATAAAAGTTAAAATATTTTGTGCAAAATATCATGTTTCTTAGCTATTAGGTCATACTAAAAAATACTCATTCTGAACACTTAAATGTCGTCAACAGAAATGTTGATTCTGAATACTGCATCTTCATTCACCAATGTTGAGCGTATTACTTTCACAAATCTTTCTTTAATGTGTGTGAAATCCATTACATTTTTTGGTTTAGCTTCAATCCAAAATTTGTCAAACTCGTAAAATAAAAAGCAGTAAAACTTATGAAATAATTTCATGGTAGGGTATGATTTGCAAGTATTATACATATGAGTTTTTGCAGACCCATCAATCATTAAACTGTATGCTATACTCGTCAAATTAATACCTACAATAGCAAATGCGTAACCATATTGTGGATGATGTGAATGAGAAAGAACATAACGTGCTGCACTGGGGTATTCCTCGGCAAAATATAACAAATTTTGTAAACCCAGCAAGCCCATTCCTCTAAAGTCTGTTTTAGGATCATCACCTTGAAAACCAATATCTTGCCACTGTTTTGTAACTCTCGATTCAAGTGCGACATCGGGCATCAAGAGCTGCCACAACTTTAACAGGAGAACTTCATGTTCAGGTACCTCTGAACTGTACTGTGTAGTTCTCACCGATTCAATTTCTTGAACTAATTCACGATATCCCCAAATTTGTTCCACACAAGTACTGAACGATTTTATAAATTGGGTGTGAATGTGCAGGTTAATATCTTTCACTCTTGCTACTGTAAGAAGCGAATACTGAATAATGTCATTTTTCCTAGGTCCCCGAAAACGTATTTTGTTAGTTTCGTTGTCCAGGTAGTTGATGAGTGTTTTAATATCTTCTTGCTTGGAGTTGGTAAGAGAAAACTCCACTCTTAGTGAACGAGCAGCGCCGGCTTTTTCTCCGTAACAAATCCGTTGCAGTTCACATAATTTCGTAGTTTTACGAAGAAACCATTTGATTATAGGCCTTAAAAACCAATACAGAAACGTCCACACAGGGCTATGCATTTCTATATCATCAATGTTCAAAACTTAAAACATTATAAATTTACGTCATCCTAAGGTAACTTCGACGAAGAATACGTGTATCTTCTTATAAAGCGTCCCGCAGGTTCATTTCATACCATTTTAGTTGTGGATTTTTTTAAAAAACTGGACAGTTGATTGACCATAACCTTAGCCGGGAACACAACTACTGATGATGACACACAGCGGCAGCTTCGACTCACCCAAAGAAACCGATCGCGCATTTACAGATAAAAAAAAAATCGTATTCCCATAAACACCGTATTGTATACAGAGCATATACATTTGTTATGGTAAAAATATTTTTAAAAAAGCTTGCATGGTTTTATTGGTATCAAATTAAAAACGGATTAACACCGTTAATTTCACAATTATCAACAATAACTAGTTTTGTGGCAAACTGCTCGTTGTTTGAATAATAAAATATCTGATTTTAGTTGATTTGTCCTCAAATACAAAATGAAATTACCCACGTCAACGCATGTAAAATAAACAATTTTAAGATCAATCAACATGAACACCGTAGCTTCAAACTGTCGCCATCCGTAGTAAAATATAGACGTGATAAATATATGGTAGTTTTATGCGTGTAAATTATTTAAAATAAAATAATAAGCTTTCGTTACATGGCATTAAACTACAATAACTAATATTTTTCACTTATATATTTTAGGGACATTATAAATACGGATCGTGATAGCTTGAAGCTTCGGCGTTCATCTTAGAAATGTTCATTTTACACGCGTTGACGTGAGATAACTCCTTTCCTGTCATTAGGAATGGCATGAGAATAGTACTCAATATCCCGACCTACCTGATGTCACCTCTTTTAGGTGAATCACAGAGTAGGATCTTAAAACTATAGCCCGAGGGCACTATTCAACCCTCAGCTACCTTACATATGCCCCCTTTTTAATTCCTTTCCTATACTATGAAAGGAGACTTGCCTGTTTCGGGATCACCCTCATGTAGCCTATTACCCTCCCCCCCTACTCCTCCTCCTCATTAAATATAGAAACGAATTTTAAACGGCGAAACTACGGCAATCTTCATAAAAAAAAATATATATTTTTTCGACTGAATTGTATGTACATAAACGTTTTTACACTTTTCAATTAAATATGTACAATACATGCTACATTATTTTATACGTAAATGTGGTTGAATGGAAATCAGTATTAAAAATGTTCCTACTGGGTCCGACATTGTGTGTGCGCAAAACGTGGACAATAGGAGTTGCATGCAGGAAAAGAATAGCTTTCGAAATATAGTGCTAAAGGAGAATGTTGAAATCCAATGGGTGGATAGAATCACTAATGAGCGAGAAAGTTCTAAGCAGAATAGGGAAACAGAAAACAATTTGGAGGACTTTTACCACGGGACACATTAACAGGCCACATTTTAAGACGTGTCTTGTAAAATTAGCATTAGAGGGGGACAAGGATGGGATACAATGGGCAGATTTAAGGAGAGTTGCACGAGAGGAGTCTTAGGGCTGAATGCCACAATAACAGATTGGTCTGATGCAACCCCATGTAAATAGCTTTCTTAAATACATACCTTATAATGAATTTTTTGATACATTTGAGAGCAGTTTCCATTTGATCCAGGCTTTTAGTGATCTGGACAGGATTAGCGAGACTACGTATGTATACAATATGATGTGTCCCATAACTTAAAACTTGATTAGCATGTAACGTAACATATCAAACTGCTGTATTACATTACATTGTATAATATGTTCTTATGCTGAACAATATGTTTTAATTTGATATGGAAGTATTTTTCCTTTTCTTTTGTAGGAAATAGGCACTGCCTGCCAGTAAATAAATGATGTGCAAATGCATAATGTTGCCATAGGTTTTTTGTTTCAGCACCAGTTAATAATTTAGTAAATTTTCATCACATTCTTCACCTTCAACTTCAGAAATGGAAGTGGTATTTATTTACTGTTATCGATATAAAACACACAGTAACCGTTTTTGCACATCACCAAGTTCTTTATGTAAGATAAGCTTTATTTCCATGTATCAGCATACATACTGTATGGGAAAACGTCAGGTTGAAGCATATAGTTTTATTGCTGGTTACGTACCAACAACTGTTAAATATGTTTTTTTTTTCTCTGGTGTAGAGGCTGCTGTACTCTATATAATAAAAATCTTTCATCTGGGTTATAAGTTTGCTTTTAATACTACTTAATCATTGTCCATGATTTTAAAAATATTTCAGACCAGCCCGTTTGATTTTGTTCAAAATAATTCACCTATTTCTGTTTTTCCCACATGCACAAACTGATTCAAAGCACAATCCTTAATGCATTACCAATGGCATAGCATGGGTTTCAGCCGCCCAGGGAATCGGGCCAAAATCACAGTCCCCGTATTTAGGTATTTTAATCCAAAATTTGCAAAAACCCAAAACAACTTTTTGGCAAGAATAAATTTGTTTTATTTGTAAATTTTTAGTGTAGATTAAAAATTGTTACTACTTGTGAAATTTTGCTGCCCTCAAAAAAGTGCCACCCAGGGTGGGTCACCCCCACATGCTTTACAAACTCTGTTAGCTGGGAAGTTCTTTTTCACATTTATACAATGTTTCATCTCAGCTTCGACATTCAGCAACACATCATTGCCATGGCCTTTTAACACCCAAGATTCTGTAAAAAAAACGCATCACACACCAAAATTACAATATAACAAAATTCAGTCTCTCTCTTATTGCAGTACTTTTCCTAACAATTAATAAGGAGTTTTTCATGGATGTTACAGCATCCATTCACGAGTTATTTTTCAACTAAGAAAAATATTAAGTAGTAGCAATAAACAGACCCAATTAAGTGATAAATTTAATACCACACATTTCTGTAATCTTTACAGTTTTTGTGTTGCAAGCTACGAGACCAAGTCTTCGCACAAATCAGGTGACAAACACTACGACGATACAAAATTAGGCTTGGTTATCAACAAAGTAAAACTGGAATTACAAATGACCAGTGAGTTATAATTTCCACAAGTAGACATACAACTAGTAGGAATGTAATATTAATCTCCTTTATTACAACACAAGCATTTAGTGTTTTGTTATATCACTTTAATGTCAATATTTAACTAAGGGTCAAGCTGACATCACACACAAATGTTTTACTGTCATTACCATTCATATGCAATAACAAAATATATGTTTCATCTGTTGAACTTTAATAGTAAATATTAAAATCCTGTATTTCCTAATTCAAAGTGTAGACGAGGGTACATTTCTGATAACGAAAAAAGTAATGCGACCAAATATTACATGTTAATAGAGTGGATGCTTCAAATCTGAATAACTAACTCAATTTTAAAGACATAGGTTTTAATGTAAGTATGTGCCTTATATTTAAAATTAATCTGATAGGTTTTAGTGCCTTCAACATACAACAATCTAAAATATGATTGTTTTGAAAATAAATCTCATTATGCATAAACTTATTTATGAAAAATATTCACATCTGAATAACAATTTTAAAAATAGAATGTTTCCTTCTTGGTGCACTCGGACATGTTTTACATCAGAAGGGAAAAATGTAAGGAGCACACAGAAATTTCACAGTAGTTTTTAAGAGCATGCCTCTCTTAGAGTACAAACATCAATTCAGTCTTACACACTCTTAAATGAGTATGTTTAATCATAAAAATCTCACTATTTTTTTAGAATTAATTGTGCATACTATTAGTGATTTTTGTTTATGGAATGTTAAAAAATTAAAGGCTTTCATTAGTTACACCAAAATATAACACATTAGTTGCACAAAAAAACCACACCACATTACTTGCTCTTCTTAGTGGCTTTCTTAGTTACTGGTTTTGTGCGCAGTTTACCATAGAGAACTGAAAGACACAGTATTCCAAATGCTATAGAACCACACTTCCACAGTAATGGATTTTCACGTAAGTAATCAGCAATCATCTGAACCAAATCATCACTGGAAGAAAAAAACAACTTGGATAATTTAAAGACAGATATAAGTAATACAGTAGATAAATAGTAAAAAGTGTAGATGGTCAAATATATATGAATTCTTTCGGGTCATAGTTCAACACTACATTTAAGTAAAATAAAATGTTAACTATGTCGCAAAAAATTTTAACAGTGAAAAAAATATTGTTGAAACAAAATAAGGAACTGGACTAGTTTGGTACAGTCACTCATCCCATTGCCTGCTCAACTTGAGCACAGTTTTGTAATAATGTAACATCGCCAAAAAAATGTATGGCAAATATATTTTTACTTAAATTCATGTGGAGGTGGAATGAGCTTTTTCGAATTAATTCATGGGATAGTTATGTGACATCATGGAACAGTAGAGAGAAACGTACAATGGGGCGGAGCTTGCGGACAGGTTGGGTGGGAGTGGAGGAGGAATGACTGTACCAAAGTGGCCTTTAGCCCAAAATACATAGGATCATTAAACTCTCAGAAGCTTTTGATCAGAGTGAAAGCTTTCTTTGAACATATCTTACAAACAATACACAAGACAGTCCATTTTCATAGGTGTATACAACCAAATATCATATGAAAAATATGTTGCTGACTGACTAATGACTTTGTACGAAAATGCAAATTACTTTTAATTGATAACCGTGAAACTATATAAACAGACTTTAAATTTACATAAAAAATTCTATTTTCATAAATTTAAGAAAATATAAAATAACAGAAAATACATACAAAGGTGATTTGGGGACAGGAACAATTTCCGATCGTGCATTCTTGTACCAATCAGTGGCAAATGAGACGAAGGAAGTAACATCATACTTAGGAATACCATATCGGTACATTTTCCCCTGTCGGAACCTGAGAAAAATTATTGATTGGGCATAATAGTTACAATTATACATTAAATTTATCAAAGGGTTAACCAAGTACTATTATATATATATATATATATATATATATATATATATATATATATATACACACTAACTAATATATCAGAATTACTGAAAATTATTGTTCCACTCTATGCGAAACTTAATAATACATATTTCATATGTTCCAGTAAACAGAAACAGATATGAGAAATAAGTTATGTCTTCAAGAAAATGTATATGAGATCCAAGAAGTTATCTGCTCTCAACAAAATGATTAATAAGAAAATCTACTGCAATAATAACTAAATATATTTTGTTTTTTCAACAATAAGTTACAGTAAACTCACAATATAAATGTAGGCACTTCCCAAACTGTAAAACGTCGAGATGTAGCACCGCCTAAGCCCTGCTTGTTGACACGAGCAACGTTTATTTTTTGTTTAAGCTGACCACCCACAGCTTCCCATCGAGCTTGCAGTCTTTGACAGTCAACACAATCTGTGCTATAGCTAAAAAGAAAAATGGTTATACTAAATATAATAATTCCCTGCCACCACTCCCACTTCCTTCCTAAAAAAAATTCTTAATACATAAATATACAAACACAACAATGTTCTACTAAATCCAATCAAGGCTTGTATTTATGATAAGAAAACTAGCTTAGTTATTCACATTTTTTTAATGCAGATAAGTAAGCCAGTTTTTTATCATAATTATTTAAATCTTTACATCACACATCTCCAAAATTAACAAAGGATGGAAAATAACACACAACACAATAATATGGTCATATATGATTCATATGGTTCAATAAATATGTTGCTCAAAATTTATTTAAAAACCAAAGGTTTCTTTAGTTTCCTTATTTATAAAGCTGTAATGCTATAAAAGAATATCAGAATTTTAATGCTTACAGTAAATTTTGGTATGATGGTGAGTCACCATCCTAAACTTCATTCAATGTAGACTTAAATTTAGGGCAAAATAAATTCAGAAAATTTTTTAAAACTTTGACGATAAATATGTTACTTATTTATGAATGTTTATATGGATAAATATTATTTGAAATATTTTGGTTCTGCGATTATATCTTAAATTGTCCTACATTCTTAAAAAATTGGTTTTAATGAGAGAATACTTGGATGACTTATTGGTTACAATTATTTTATTCTATGTAATTAGAAAAGCTAGAATCAAAAACTTTGAATTTGATTTTAGCAAAGGAAAAGATTAAGTCAATTACAATTCTTTGCTATATACGAGAGCTGCATTTGAAGTATCATTTTAATATTTTGCCACTGCGGCACTGGAGTTGCATTTTTGAGCTTATGCAATAACATACTCCATTATGAAGCCATACACAGCTGTGAAGCATTGTCACTTTCTGTTTTCCTTTTCATTATAGCATTTTGAAATGTTCAAAATAATGAAACGGACCTGCCAACAGTAATATAATACAAGTGATTTGTTTCTTAAATGCAAGTAATGTTACAACAGTCAAAATTCATGTACAATTGAGTGAGGTGTATGGCGATGCAATAACAAACTATTCAATTGTGAGGAAGTGGATTAGACGGTTTAACCAAGATAATGAAAATGTGTAAGATGAGATATAATAACTAGTGCAGATTCCACTTTTACAACAGGTGACATCTATTTTTGAAGGTATACAAAACTGGTTTCCCATTACAAGTAACTGAATAACAGTGTTAACTGTGAGGAGAAATAGTGAGTTTAAAATCAATATTTTATTTAAAAACAGCCCTCATATTACTGTTACAAGATAAATATTTTTAATAAATATCAATTGACACTTTGATAATAATGTCTAAACAGCACTTTAAAAAGCAAATTTAACACATGGTAAAAGCTATGAGTAAAAGATGTTAATGAAATTTGTCCTATACCAGAATATAAAGACACCATTTCCTTACCTCAAAGATATTGGCTGAGAAGGAAAGGAAATGCTTGTACATATACCCATTAGATTTATTTAGAGAAAACAAGTTTCTGTTACCTACAACATAACAAACCAATCTCCTGTTGTAGCCCCACTGGCTGCTTGAGTTAAATGCTCAAAATTATCATCTGTTAATTCACGAACAGTAGGCTCCTTATTTTCAGTAAAAGTATGCAGAATTAATTCATCATTCACTGGACCTGAATTAAAATATTCATTAAAGTGTGTATAAATAAATATGAATTGAGTAAAATAAATTCAATACAAGACTACATCAGTCACACAGAATTTAAATATCCAAATGTATTAATAATATGGAAAAATAAAAGGATGTTTCTACTTGTACTGATTAAGACAGGCGAGATCTTTGCTAATTTGATAAATAAATAAGCAGCATTTTTCCAATTTAACATCACCGCTTACTACAAGTATGAACGGTTACTAATATTTCACAGATGTATAATGTATCATATTATTAACTTTCCAGTCCCAAAATTACATATTACAGTACTAATAACTGATCTAAAGATAAATAATCATATTCTGATATCATAATGGCCCACAGAACAAAGCACGTTTTGAAAAAGGAAGGAAAATTAGTAAGACTGCAGCATTCTACATTGCATATGTACGAGTGACTAATAAAAATGTCTACTATATTTTTTAATAGTGAAAATGATGAATAAAATTAAGAGACTGCAAAGTCTATGAGGAAGCTCTACGTGCACATGACATTAGTTTGGAGATTCACAGATTTAACACTATTTTATATGGACGTACCATCATAGAGCAATGGGACACCATGTCTGAAGAAGACTAATGCCGGTTCTTTGGTGGGGCTATATAATCTGACCAACTGACTATTTATAGACTTAACAACCCATGCATTCAACGTATCTACGAGATCTTCTCTCAAATGTATCAATTCATTTTCATAATTTTCACATTGTTCACAATCCTTCTTGGCTAGAAAAAGAAAAAAAATACATGTCAGGTACATTTTCATTGCCAACAACTTCACATTAGTAATTTTTCCACAAGAAATGCTTTTGAAAAACTTACTGAAAAGTGCTACAACATATTTTTCAGATTTAATTAAATTCAAAAGTTCATCATCCGATACGGTCTCTAACGAAAATGAAGCCGAGTTACACAACGTTGTACAGCAAACTAATATACAGAGAGCAACAAACATTGTTCTAATTAAGCGTCTTACACAAAGCGTTAACGTCATTTTTGTCGAGTGTCGGCAACACTTCGGGTTTACCAAAGACAATGTGCCACCAAAAGCAGAATAAATGGGAAAGAGAGAGAGGGATAAAGAGACATCTACTTTCGAAGAATGTTAAAACATTAAAAAATTCTCAATTATGTGCTTTTCCAGTAATCATTACTTATATATAGCAATAGGATCATGAAATCAAAAATTAGTATAACATCGATGTGCTTATTTTACCACTAGTCAATAACAACCAACTAATACATTAGTAAAGTATTTTCTTTACCTCCAAAGAATAACCTAATAGTCATCTTTGGCCAACACCTGATGACGTAGCATAAATGCACAGGAACACACCACACAATTATTAAACGTCTATAACATTTTCTATGGTTGTAAATTTGAGACATAAGCTACTCAGTTGCC